>JANHFT010004940.1:80946-100386 GCA_032467955.1 Pseudoxenodon macrops
CTGACAGTTAGAACAATTAACCAGTGGAACAACTTGCCTCCAGAAGTTGTGAATTCTCCAACACTGGAAGTTTTTAAAAATATGTTAGATAACCATTTATCTGAAGTGGTGTAGGGTTTCCTGCCTAGGAGGGGGTTGGACTAGAAGATCTCCAAGGTTCCTTTCAACTCATTCTATTCTATTCTATTTTATTCTATTCTATTCTATTCATCATGACAGGGCCTATGCAAGCAGGCTAGTTTAATTTATATTTCATTCACTTAAATTATATGTCATACATATTCATGAACCACCTTTAAAACATGTGGCTCCCACCAAATTCTTCAAGCTATGCCAGCAAATCTGGAGAATGACATAATGGGCAACCAATTGGAAGAGGTCAATCTACACTCTAATTCAAAGAAAAAAGGGGGAAAAGGAGGAGACTTAACAGAGTGTGCAAACTATTATACAATATGCTTAATTTCACATGCTAGCAAAATAATGCTTAGCATCATCCAACACAGATTAGAGCCCTACATGGAAAAAAGATGCCAGATGTTCAAGCTGGCTTTAGAAAAGGCCGAGGAACACATTAATGCTAATGCATGCTGGATAATTGAGAAAGCCAGAGAGTATAAAAAAATAAGTCATTATGTGTTTCATTGATTATAGAAAGTCCTTTGATTGTGTCAATCATGCCTAATATCCTCAGAAAAATGGGAATCCCAGAACATCTGATTGTCCTCATGAGAAAACAAAGCAACACCAGTTGGGAAAGGAGTGTCACAGAGCTATATATTCCCTGCTTTTAATTCAATCTATATGCTGAATATATTTTACAGGAAGCTGGATTGGAAGAAGAGGAGCATGTTTTAAAATCAGAGGAAGAAACATCCACACCTTGTGATACTACCAATAGCTAAAAATGAAAAGGATTTGCAAACCCTAGAACTAAAAGTCAAAGAGCAGAGTGAAATAGTGGGACTAAAATTAAATATAATGAAGAAAAAAATTATGACTATATGTAGAGCTATTAATCTTAGAATTGATAATGAAAATATCCAAGTGGTAGAGATCTCCTGCCTTTTTAGGATCAACCATCAACAGTCATGGATCAAGCAGTCAAGATATACATTGCACATAAACACTAGGTTGGAGAAGCCATGAAAGCCCTGGAAAAGATATGCAAATGCCATCATGTATTTATGCCTGCAAAGAACAGAATTGGGCAAGCCATGGTATTTCCTATGACACTCTATAGAAGTGAAAGTTGGATTTTAAATGAGCAGGATAGGAAGAATAATGGTGCCTTTGAACTTTGCTGTTAGAGAAGACTCTTCAGGGTACTATGGACAGCTAAGAAAACAAACCAATGGCTCACCAATGGCAAGAGGGATGGACTCAGTTACAATTGCAATGAGTGCACTCTTTGAAGACCCGAAAAGCCAAATTATGGATAGATTGTCATGGGGAAAAATCTATCTATGGGATAGGTGGGAGTCAAAAATGAGTTAATTGCAGATGGTCAGTCAATAAAAATGTTTAACAGTGAAATACATAAAATGAGAAAGCGAGAGAGGAGAAAGGGAGAGGGGAGAGAGAGAGAATGATGGTTGTAAAGTAATAAAAAACATCAATGTTTAATCAATGTGGGGGGGAGAGAAAAAGACTACTGTAACTAAGAAAAGAGTAAAAGTCTAAACAATGTCTGTTGGTATCAAATAGCCCTTCACTTTACAATTAAATATAGATCATATGGATAATGATTTATTTTATGCTTTCTTGCTTTCAAAGGATAAGCCACTCAGAACCCTTTGGAGTTTGATAGCCTCTAAATCAAATCAAAATATATAAATATTGCTATGCAGCTTACCATTTCTAGAATATATGGAATTTTCAAAAGTAGATAAGAGTGTTTATCAGTCAAAAATATCACTGGCCCCTGATCTGAGGTAGGGCAAAATGTTGTATCGGATAGGACCCTGTCCTTTTTCAAGTCAGCCTATGAACATATTCCTACTATTGCATTTTCATAGCATAAGCCAGCCATTGTCAAAGTTATATAAAACCTTTCGTCATTGCTGTTGTTGTTTCGTTATGGTGATTGAGTAACTCTAGAATTAAAGCTACTAGTGGGATAAGTTCTGACTATATATCCATCAAGTGTGGTGCCATGTGCCCTAAATGTTGGCAGCCTTATCAGATCTCCAGCAGAGCTCTTTCACATTGTATGTAACCTATTTCTTTTACCTGGAGAATATAGAAATTAAACCTACAGGCTTCTTTGGTTCCTTTTGGAAAAAAAGGACTACAGTAGGGATTAAGAGCCGGGGTGGTGCAATATTGGTTAGAATGCAGTACTGCAGGCTAACTCTGCCCTTAACAGGAGTTCAATCCTGACCGTTTTAAGATTAATTCAGTCTTCCATCCTTCTGAGGTCGGTAAAATGAGGGCAATATGCTGACTCTGTTAACTGTTTAGAGAGGGGCTGTAAAGACTATGACGTGGTATATAAGTCTAAGTGCTATTGCTATTTTATAATAAATAAAATATATATTTACAATAAAAGCTGTGGTTATAATACTGAGAGATGTACTGTCCTGAATAGCTAAATATAGGAAGCAACAATGCAGTAGATAAATAGTAATAGGGAAAAAAATATAACCATCTCGAAAGTAAACAAAGATGAAACGTGCTGAACTGCTGAGTATCGAGACAACAGTGAGATTTTTTAAAATGCAAACTTTATTTGTTAAATATATCTGTAATATAAGAAATAGAGACTTTGCTCCTTAGAGACTTTTTGTGTAAAGGTAAAAAAATGAATTCATGTCTTATGGATTTGATGATTTAAAAACATAGATCATAAAAAAAGTTATATGTTGTAACAAAAGAGTAGGTGGTAATTTTCCATTTACAAAACCTTTGCTGATGTTGAGATAGAGAGAAAAGTACAAATAGACCCGTGAGAAGAAGGGGATGGGTGTTGGGAACCGGAACCAGAAGAGAAGAGGACTTCCAGGAATGCAGTGGCAAACTGAAGACGGCTCCACTAAAAAGAAACCAATGATTGCAACAGAACAAGGAGCCAGCAAATACAGCAGCTTTTCAGAACTCCTCTCCAGACAAGGAGATGTCATTCACACAACCTCCAGACAACAGGTCCTCACAAGGAGAGCACCAGGTTTAGGAGTCAGGGAACCAAGGGATCACAATCTTGCCCAGGCCGAAGTCAGCAACTTCAAAAGGACACTCAATTCATAAACTACCTTTCTTAATCACTTCTGGAAATTGTTAACTTCTTTCTTTCTTTCTTTCTTTCTTTCTTTCTTTCTTTCTTTCTTTCTTTCTTTCTTTCTTTCTTTCTTGCATATTAAGACCCTTCAGAAGATTTTGAAATTGAGTATAAGAAATCTTCCTGTGGAGAAATGCTGTTGGTTAGAGGGGGAAAACCATGATAAGATGGAACTTTCAAGGTTGGATACTAGATGAAACCAGAAAGAATTAAAGTTTATAGTAAAAAAAAAAAGAAAGAACTATTACTATCACTTAGGAATCTAAGTGAAGAAACTAATGATAATTACATGATTGTTCAGCATTGTAGCTGAAACAGAAAAATGTTACAATTTCGAGCCATGTTTGAGTAAGTTTAGGAGAAAGTGGAACAAGTTTATAGCATGGCAACAATCGGAGAACATACCATAGAAGCATAGGAGAAATTGAGAAAATTGGATATAGCCAGTCTTGGAAAAATAAAAAAGGTTGGGGAGGGGGTAATAAGAACACTGTTCAAATACTTAAAGAGAGTTTCCATTGAAGAAGTCATTTCCTGTTCTACATCATCCTAGAATGTTGGCCACAGAATAATAGTATTAAATTATAGCAGTAATTTTTATATTGATACAATGGGAACAACATTTATATTGAATTCTTCCTCTAAACAAGGAAGGCAAACATGACTCATAAAGTTCCAAAGATGTAATTGCCTTTTTATTTGGTGAGGTGGAAAATATAATGTAGAGTTCCTAGAAACTCTTTGTTTGTTTAGAAGGATTCAATAGAATAGAATAGAATTCTTTATTAGCCAAGAGTGATTGGACGCACAAGGAATTTGTCTTTGGTGCATGTGCTCTCAGTGTACATAAAAGGACAAGATACATTTGTCAAGAATCATAAGGTGCAACACGTAATGATAGTCATAGGGTATAAATAAGCAATCAAATCATACTAGAATGATTTGATGATTTGATAGTGGGTGGAGTCTAGGACAACTAGTCTAGGACAACTAGTGGGTGGAGTCTAGGACAACTCACCACAGCCAATTCACCATGGCCAACTTGCCGCAGGACAATACAATGATATATTTATGCTGTAGTTTTATCACTTGTTCATGATGAGTTGACCATGGCAAGTTGTGCCATTCTGGAGTGGGCATGGGCATGCTGTTTGCAGTTCCTTAATTGAAAACGGTATTTTGTTGGGATTGCACAGATGCTGTGTGCTAGGAGAACAGATCCAATGTCTTCAAGGAACTGCCAGTAATGTGATAATACAGCCCCAAGCCTCTTTTTGGCTTCAAACATGGAGCACTGAAGGGCCACATTTGCATTATGGTAATCTGAAACAGAAAGCTTATCGCTTCTTCAATCAGCATGTTAATACGTTAGCATTTTTGGGGGGGATTATCCAGATCTCTAAGGTAAATGTTAATGCAAAGCCTGACTCTGAATAAATCGATTTACTTGATGCATGGATTTAAACAAATAATAAACAATGATGTCGCAGCTAATCTAAACCGAAAAACACCAGCCATTAATCATTCAAGACCATCTGACATCTAGGCAAATAAGATGCTGAATCCCTATTTGTATTAAAGTAATTCTGAAAATATTTACTTTCAAAAATTATTTTTTATTAGGAAAGGATGCATTCAATTATTATCAAGTTACAAGAATGCCATAGTTACAAGAAAAGCCAAACTAGGATATGTTCAGTTGTTGATGAACATGTACATGTCTGGTTTTGGTGACGATATGAAGCAAAGAATATGATAGATAAATCCATAATTTGTCAAATGACAGTTGTTCCATATTTTTGGAGTATATTTTATAAGTACAAACACATATTTAAACTATATTGAACAATAAATGTATTAGAACAGGGGAGCACACCAGGGGTGGGTTCTAACTTACCTCGCCACTGGTTCGCTGCCTCCAGCGCCACATGGGCGCGCCTCATGGGCGCGCTCATGCGCAGTAGAAAAAAACCCAAAACATTCCCCCCAAAAGGCCGAAAACAATATGGCGACACATGTGCAGTGCCAGAAATCAGCTTCTGAGCATGCACAGAAGAAGAAAAAACCAACCCCCCCAAAAAGAATTTCAAAAAAAAAGATGGCGGCATCCACGGACCAGAACCAGCTCCGTGATGTCACTAGCGGCCTATTACCTACTTGGTAGAACCAGTCCGAACCTGTAAGAACCCACCTCTGGAGCAGACCATATCATATGTGCCACTGTCCCTTCACTCATTTTACATTTTCAATTTCATGATGTAAGAGTCAACTTTTGGTATATCCAATAAATACAAAAAAGAATCCCAAAGCTGCTTTTTCAAAAGACAACTGGACTTTGTTTTCCTTGAAGATGTTTTGCTTCTCATGCCTGAAGAAGAACTGAGGAAGCTTCTTGGATGAGAAGCGAAATGACTTCAAGCAAATCAAAGAAAGTCCAGCTGCCTTTTGGAAAAGCACCTTTGGATCTACTTTGACCTGAATGACTGAGAATTTCCGTAGACATGAGAAAGAATCTTTTCTAGTATTACTCTTCTCTTTAAAAAATAAGAAACATACAATATACTTTCAAAGAACCTAGCCATTGATTTTTTTTTTAGTGTGGGATATTATTGGGAGACATTTTGGTGTGGTGGTTTATTTATTAATTTGTGAGATTTATATGGTGGTACATCTAGTAACTCTGGGCAGCTGGTATTTAAAAACCAGACTGTTCCATTGCTTCTATAAAAATACTGTGCATCTATTTGATTCTGATAGTAATTTAAGAAATTTCAGAATGCTGCTAATATTCCAGGACTAAATTGTAATATCAAAAGATGTTTCAATTGAACATCAAACCACTTTATATAAAACTGACAATGCTTAAAAACATGATTAGCAATAGAATTGACATAACATGATCCAACTTTCATGATTTCATTCATAATTACTTCCATGCTGGGATTATCCTAGCAGGCAAGTTTATCATGAGAATAAGAATCAAAATTATGCATACATCCTAAAGTCTGCCAAATGTGACAAGGGAATCACGTAGTAACTTCCTAATTATACCCAAAAACCTTGCTGCTCTCTGAGCTTGGTTATTTGTAATTGTACGTGTAATTGTAACCTGACTAATAACATCATCAGTGCCAGTGAGTATGGGGTTGGCTCCTTGTTTATATACAATGACTTGCCCTGCCAGTGTTGGGTGTGGTTTTATTTCTGGTTCTTCTCTCGTTAAGGTGTTGTTTTCTGCCTGATTATTTGCCTAGTGTTAATCTCTGCTTATCTGGATATTGATTGCTGGAGAAAAAAAATGTTCTGTTTGTTTCCTTCTTAGCTTTTTTATTATCGCTTGAATGGTACATAGATATGGTTTATCTCTATATGTCAATTGCTGGTTGTTATTATTATTATTTTGTTTCACCAAGCGTATGTTAGAAAACAGATACAAGTATAAACATGATTATGGATACATGAGATGGATTCAGATAAAAAGGAACAATAGGACAGGGACGCTAGGCATGCTGGTGCTCTTATTGGTTTGAATGCCAAGCTTCTAGGAATTCTCTACCATTTCTGAATTTTAACAGAGTTTCCCAGTTGAAATTGGGTAATAGGATACATCCATGATTGACACTAGCAGTCAGTAGACACAGGGAAAGCTCTTTATGCCAAGTAATGAAATATCTGCAAGCAAATAGTGAACCACAGGGAGCAGCAAGACCTCCATAATTGATTAATTTGCATTTTAATTAGCATAGTGACCAAACATCTTGCTTGATTATGTCTGGGTTTTGACACTACTATGGTCATAGTAGGATGCTAGGTAGACATTTCCTACAAATCTATTAATGCTACTCAATGCTGGCAATCTATTTTAGCGAGATGATTCACTACAAGGAAGGACTGCGCCTTATCCTTCAAAGATCACACGCCTATCACACTCCCATGGAGCTCAGCAGGTTGCTAGGAAACCCTGGATGCCTCCTATGTCACCAGATTATAGTTCTATTTAATCACGCGGCCCATTGGGCTGTGTGTTCTGCACTACACTAATGGCTGGCAAATAAAAGATGTTGCTAAGTGCAATGGCAGTATTTTCCCAAGTGTCAATGAGTGCAAGGTGTGCTCAGCACCTTCATGATTGCTGTAGGCCTTGTGTGTGGAGGTCGATAAGCTCTGCAGATAATCTGGTAATAATCTTTATTGCAGTCATCTTGTTCAGTTGAGGCCTGTGATGTCCACATTTAGCCAGGGATCGTATCAGCAAATTTGAAGGCTGTAAAAGGCTGGGAAGGGCCAAATGAACAAGGGAAGACAAAATAAAGGAAAGGGAAAGTTTCAGATGGCAATATTTATTGCACAACTGTAAGGAGAAACGCCAGCGTTTTTGAATTTGCTGTTTTGGAGGGGCATGGATTGGAAGTACAGCCCTTATTTGCAAAAATTAGACCTTTGAGTGACACCAGCGTGGGAGATCAGCTGACATGGCTTTATAAAATTAAGGAACAAAATTGTATTGATTGCATTTTAAAGACCTTAGTTGTTATAGAAAGGAATTCTGCAGGCAAGCTGTCTCGTCCTTTTTTATTTGGGGCAAACTTTAAAAGAAATCTAGTCATTTATATATGTACCTGTTCCCTCTGCCTCGGTCTCTGTTTACCTCTCTCTGTCTCTGTGTCTCATAGGCATTACTCACTGCCATCAGAAATTCTAGTGCAAAAATGTCTAAATATATACCTACAAGATTTTTTCTGAACAATAGTATGTTCGAGAAGGGGTATAAGTGCTCATGTAAAACCACCCTTTTAGAGGCAGAAATTCACATATGACAAATGGGTCCTGTGCTTTTAGCAACTTTTTAACAACTGAATTGTATTCATTATGGCAATTGCTTTGACTTTTAATGTCCACACATAAAATTCTTTGATTGCTGCTATTATACCCAGGATAAAGACCTCAATTTTCCTACAATGCTTAAATTCAGATGAAGCCGAATTCTTTATTTGGGTCTAAATGAGCTTCTAGCAACTATTTCATTTATGTCCATCCATTCAGTTTATAAGTTCGAGACTTCCGAATAGATGGCTTGCTGAAGCAACACAGCAGGTGTGATAAATGGATTGGAAGAGACAAATGACTGAAATGCACGTTAAAAATCTTATGAGGAAAAGTGGGTTTGCCTGGAGTAAAAGACATTATCGCTCTCTGTAGACAGGCCAACCATTTCAAGGCCTGAATGTAAGCTGTTTTCAGCCAGCCTTGTAGGGTAGGCTGCTTTCATGAAAATAAGATATTTAATGAGGTTCAAAGCACTTTTTTGGAATCATATCTCAAGAATGTATAACCCTACTGGTTATACCTTTAAGACATATGGACTTCAACTCCCAGAATTGGGAGCTGGTGCCCATGCATCTTTAAATTGCCAAGATTGAGAAAAAACACTGCATTCAGGTATATTAAAAAAAATCCAAAACAAGTGCCACCAGTATTAGTTCCAGCGGTTTAATAAGGGGAAAGGTACTGTCAAAGTATTTCCATTGGTCAGGCAACACTCATAAACATAATCTCCAAGTAATTTCATTACTTGATGGAAGAACAGCCAGTCCTTGGCAAAAGTTCAATGTCCTCCTTAGGAAAATCAAATTCTCACATTAACCGCCAAATGCATCCTTGGAGGAATCAATGCTGTTTTACTGCCTATGGTAAAGCTGAAAGCAATGGCCATCGCTCCCTAGTTGATGGTGTTATACATTGTGCTGACTGAAATGCCTACAGGCCTTAACATTAAAAGAGCAAAACCCTTCCTTGAACAAAAGATCTGTTGATACTTTTGTTTAAAAGAACAAAATTCTGGGAAGCAGCGGATTTAATCATAGGTTACTGAATAAAGCACAAAATTGTAATCGCCCAGCAAGCTAAACCCAACCAAACCAATCGCACAATGACTTAAATGTATGTGGGAACTCAGACAATCCAGGTGTGAATGTTTTGAGATTCAAATAGGGTTAAGAGCTATGTATAATCCTTGAACTCCGTAGAGGACAAAGAAATCAACCAATGAATTGTTTGCAAAAAACCACTCCCTATAATAATAATATTTCTCACAACTGGCTTGCTGCAGCCCGTCATGAGATTTTCTTAGCCGTGCTGAGTTCTGGAAAAAAAAACAGGTTTATGAAAAGGGCATAAACACCAGTCTTACACAAATATTTTTAAAAACAGGCTTAGTCACATACAATGCCACACCAAGCTGCAACATAAGCTGAATTAGTGTTGGTTTATAGTGTTGAAACACTGTCTTATTTTTAGCCCTCGAAATATAAACAGTATATTAGAGAATCACAATTTGTTGGAGATTTGAACCAGAGGTTGACAGTGATTAATCTGTACATCCTAAATTGCTAAGAGAATTGGTGAGGATAAAATAGTGAATGTTTTAAGAGGTTTTATGGAGGGCTCCACCATTGTTTGTTAGATCCATTTTGCTTTTTTTTTAATGACTGTCTAGAGTGCAACCCCTAATTTTTCCATGCACCAGGACTGAAAAAATATTATTCTGAAACTGGGAAGCAATAAGCCCTTGAGAATCACCAAAACTAGTATAGATGGGTTGCTAGTACTGCTTCCAGAACAGCTTTTATTTAATTATTTAAAACATTTGTATGGCCACCCATCTAGTGCGTAACCTGGGGCAGGTTGTAAACAATAGGTAAATCACAGCCATGTAGAATAAAGATATTAAAAACCAATAACCTACCACCATGACTAAACCGAACTCAACTCACCCTATCTCAATGGAATGGAACAATTTACCATGGTCAATTCACCATGGACAACTCACTGACGGACAATTTAACAATTCAATTTAATTAGTTAAAATAATGTTTATTTTTATTTTTATTTATCATTCACATTTCATTTTATCCCTCCTTTGGTATCCTTCCTTTAACAACTCTATTTCGCTATTTCTTCAAACATTAGTATAACTCTTGTCCCGCAGTGAGTTGTTCTGTGGCAAGGTCGCCATAGTGAGCTGGCCAGAGTGAGTTGGCCACAACAAGTTGGTTGTGGCAAGTTGGCCACAAGTTGGAACAGCTATTGCCAAGAAGAAGGTGGAAAGAGGACCATTTGATTGCTCGGTGTATGAGACCACATTGGCTGTAAATTGTCTTTTAGTAGCACCAAGAAATAAATCCTATGGAGAACATTGTCCACTTAAGATATTTGACAGTATGAAGCACCAGATAGCCTGGTTAGGGCAGGCACCGAATGAGATAGGCTAACTGCCATGTCACCTGTTATATTCATGAAACAATATTGATTGTTTCAATACAATTTACACTGCTAAGTCAATAACTTGAGAAATTCACAATGAAACCTAGAACAGGTTTTTTTTTTAATGAGATATTTCAAGTGACGTGTAAAGATGAGTCAGAGAGCACACTGAGTTCACACTTATCAGGATTCTGAATTGGAAAAAAATACATCATGCTCTTTTGATAAATTAAATTCCATTACAAATATCCAGACAACTTTAGCTCTAAGTTCAGTGGTGAAAGGAAGGAAGGAAGGCTTGGATTTCCCCTGGCATGAATGGAGGAACTGGAATTTAATTAAAGCGACATCTTTATTTCAACTTATATACGGGTACTCCATTCCCTTACAGTAACTAAGTGCCCCATTGATAGAAAACAGTCTACAGTATGTTGTCTGTCTGCATGAGCCTTGAAAGTTTTATTTAAGATGATCTAACTCAACCTCCTAGAAACTTTGAGCATCTTATCAAGCCAACTCAATGCAAAAATAGTTCCAAAGCTCCAATACTTCTCTTGCTGCAAAAGTTATCTTGTGGCCAGTAAGGAAGAGTGGAAACCAAGACGTCAAGGACACTTTTCAAACAGGGGGAGTCAAGTCACAGTGCTGGCTGGAAGCTAACACTTCATCCTAAGAATCTGAAAGAAGTCACCTGAGGGACTTTCTTATATCAAGGATGAGCAGATATGGCAAGGTTACAACCTGTGGACTTCAACTCCCAGAATTCCATGCTGTCTCAGGATTTCTGGGAGTAGAAGTCCACAGGTCGCAAAATTGCCATAGTTGCCCACCTCTGTCCTATATGAACCTTCAGCTGCTAAGGAATAGGAACACCCACATATCATGTCCATGTTTATAATTATACCTGTTATCTACTATATGTTCGACAAATTAAATAAAATATACACACAGAGAGATAAAGAGGAACCTGTAAAAATAATATGCCATTTCAGTCCTTTTTCCTCCTACCAGCTAATCAGCATTTAATAACCAGTAAATAGAGCCAGGTCTTGTAAACGCTTTTGAAACTCTGACAGATAAATACTTGGCATTTCTAAAATGTTGGGATTTCCCCTGTTCCTGTTGATATCTCACTTTTCTATATGGATGATGCATTGACTTGCAGTCACCAGCTGCTTAGTTTCATCACCTTTTGTTCTGCACTGGCAATATTCCCCTTGCAAAGCAACTATTTTGACTTGCAAAGTTTATCTATAAGCCAGTTTCTGCCCTATGAAATATTAAGCTTATTACTTCCTTCTGCATTTCTTTTCTCAGGTGTGAAAGTTGTATCTGCAGTTTTTTTTCTGGGTGCTGCCTTGAATGTTGACTTTCATCTGCTGTTGACTTTCTTGTTTGCATCCTTTTGGCCTTAAAACCCAACATCTGACAGACTGTTCCTAGTTTACGTCTTGTTAAGCTAACATATAGGTTTTTTTATTGTGTGAACCTATCCATTATGGCTTTGTCAGGGCCAGCTTATTATGGCTTCTTCAACAAACCTGATTTAAAAAATGGTTGGTTTTGTATTATATTTCTGTATCCTGGTTTTTGGAGGTCAAAAAAAGCCTGATCCAGCTACCTAAGCCTTGTTTTCAGCATGAGTGTTAATCTAGGAGGAAATTGTTGTCGGAAAGTGTTTCTATAGGATGAAAGGGGGGAAAAATAGAAAGCCAAGGAAGGTTAAGCATGTCCGTTCGTGATCATCTTTCCATCTCTATCCAAGCATCCAACAGCAGAATGAAGGGTTAAGAATTCTAGGCTGGTGTTGGAGTATGAAGTCCTGTCCTTAAAAGGATTGATAATCAAAGAGTCTGAATACTAAGTGATCTCATGTTCAGGCTTTAGAAAAAAACAAACCCTTTTTGCTTTATCTTTACAGCTCAGCTCTTTCACAAATGAAGCTTTCACTCTTTCTGTTACGTTATGCCTTCTTTTAACTGACATCCCCACTGTGGGAGAAATAGATGCTTAATCCTTACAGACTGCAGATTGGAGTAAGGCATTTCTCCTCCAAGATCACTAAAAGCTCTCTTCTGTTACTAGCCTTATTGCTCTTGGGAACTTAGCATTTTCCAGGATCCTCCACAACGTTACAGCATGGGATTCTGTCACTGTTTTAATAAAGAGAGGGCGGGAGAGAGAGAGATGACAGTGGTGAAGTCAGTCCAGGCAGAACTAGGACATAGTTGATGTATTACAGGTCATGATGTCACTGGCGGTTGGGTGGTATTTGTTCTTGTCATTCAGTGCCCTTGATTCCTTCCTAAGTGTCTCATAAAGCAGATAATATATGCTTTCCAGGTGGTTTACACAAAGAGGACTACATAGTAAAATATCTCCCCTGGACGTCATTCCGGTTCAAGGATCTATATAGGCAACCCCAGCTGCAAATTACAATGGAAAGCATAGAAGGTGTTGGTTGCATTGCGTGTGCAACTATAGCAGAAATGAGATAATTCATTGCAAGGACAAGATTTTCTTGTTACAGAAGGGTGCTTTCAGATAAGATTACGTGATGCTCCTATCCTGTAACCTTCTTGGGATATTCTAGCGATGGTGATTTCATTCTGAATCTACTTATTATTTCCCCTCACCTCCTTGTTTGTTGTTATTATAAGATTCAATGGTTGTGCAAAGCTGTTTGCTTGATAATTGTAGGAACTATCATCTGAGAACACTTGCAGAAATGTTTGTTCTTCTCCTCTCTGTCCTCTGCTATTATTTCCAGCCAAATTTCATTTATGCTTGATACCCTAAAAGGTGCTGTGGGAATTAGTGGGAAGACCTCCCCCTACAGCAAACTGGCCCTGCATTTAAGTTGCACTACAAAAACATCAAGATGTAGCTTGCCTAATGGTGGGACTGCTTATCAGCCATGGGTCTGATGCTGAATATGTTAAAATACGAAAGGATCAATCAAGGTCAGCCTAAATCAGGTGTCAGTAACCTGTGGCTCTGGACACCCATGCGGCTCTTTGGGCCCTCTGCTGTGGCTCCCTGTTGGGTGTTCCAACCACTGGCTCGCCCCTCACCCTCCCCTCCCAGTCACTCCTGGCCTGGCCTGAGAAAGTGAGCGCGTGGTGGGGGATGGCGAAGTGGCCAGGGCAGAGACAGAGAGATACAGAGAGAGGAGGAGAGAGAAAGACATAGAGAGATACAGAAAGAGGGGGAGAGGAGAGAGAGGAAGAGAGGGAGGGAGGGAGAGAGAGAGAGAGAGAGAGAGAGAGAGAGAGATGTCAAAAGGGTTTTGTGGCTCCCGGTGTGTTTTAACAACTGGTTCTCTGCCCTAATGACTGGATGGGTAGGCGTGGCTAGGGGCCGGTCATGTGACTGGTGGAAGTGAGTGGCGTCATGTTGGCCACCACCCCCCAGGTTTTGTGGCTCCCAGTGTTTTCATTTCTGTGGGAAACAGGTCCACATGGCCCTTTGAGTGTTTAAGGTTGCAGACCCTTGGCCTAAATAGCTCCTACTTGCAAATCAATACATATAACCAAAATGAACAGTTAACTTTCTTATTCATTTGAACAGAGCATTAAGGCTCACATGTTGTTGTTGTTGTTTTTTAAACTTATTTTTAATAAGTCAAGAACCACTTTATACCTTTAGAACACATTGGTGGAAGGAAGGCTGAGAAGAATCCTGTAGATAAGGCAGCAAGGGTTTGCTGAGTTTATGTTGGCAATTAAACGATACAGGAAGTTTTTTTGTCTCTTCTTTGGCAGTGTTTTGATTATAAGTTAATCTCCTGAGATACTATGACTGCTTTAAATGGTTAATGGGTACCTGAGCACGTGTCCAAAGGACAATCAGCCTCTGATCATATAAAATCTGCGCAGAGAGGAGAAATTGTTCAATCAGAGCATGCTGAGCCTAAGAGCAAGGATGTCCAAGAACCTCTTCTCATTTGTCCGCTTCTTTGTGTTGTTACTTGGCTTTGTAACTATTTGTTTAGGAGCCTTTTGCATCTCTACAAGCGCCTCTGCATGTAAGTGCAAGAGTTTGCCGCTTGCGTATTTTCTTCTACCATTAGGATTCTTTCTTCTCATTGCTGGGATCTTCTGGAGCACCTATCATGAAGCCAGCAAGCACAACAGCTTGTTCCACAGCATTATACATGGGATTCCTAGGCTTCGAGAAAGTCACATCACGACCATAGATAGGTATGTGTTGACTATTTCAGGCCGTCAGCTGGCCCTGATATACCCTTCTTTTCCATCTTAATTCTCTGCTCTGAATTTGCTCCATTTAAGTTCTTGGTTTTTTCCCCTCTCCCTGGTAATGACTCACTAATTATCCATGCTATAAACACAGCTCTTTCTTAAATGGTACCCCATCAAGTTAATTGTCTCAAGATATGTGTTGCTTCAATTCTAGCTGATTTTTTAATAATATCCAGTAATTGTTTATTATTTCCCCCCAGCCAGTTGTAAAGGGAATTCTCTTTACATATAGTTGTTCAACATCATATTTTAAATACCCTCAGTTTTCATTCATTTACTTTTATTTCATAATCTAGTAAAAAAAATTTATCAAATTGTATAACCATACTGAGAGCCAGTTGTGTGTAGTATTAAGGCATCAGGCTCTAAATGGAGAGACCATGAGTTGGAGTAGAACACATATATATGTAACTGGTTGGTTTCCTATAGTGGTGAAATCTACTTATCTTCCCTACTGGTTCGGAAGCGCGCGATTCGCGAGTCATCATCACACACACTTTTTCACCTGCTGCGCATGCGCAGAAGGTAACTCCCCCCGGAAATCGTGATGTGCAGGTGGGCGGAGCCTCGTGCTATGGTCACCACCGGTTCTCTGAACCACCGGTGGCTGCCGCTACCTACTTGCCCGAACCGGACTGAGTAGATAGCATTTCACCACTGGTTTCCTACCTAACATTTAAGTCCCTAAGTACTGGGACCCATAGCAGTCTGGGAAAACTACCTCCCACCTGCTTCCTCAAAGGGAGACTCAAATTAAATGAGTTTTGTTAAATCCTACAGAAATAAACTAAGCAATTTGAAACGTAACTCCCATTGATTTAGTAGGTATTAAGGAAGGTGACTTAGTCTGAATCTAACCAAATAGGTTCCGCAACTTTTCTCCTGTCTGTCAATAGCATTTTCATTCCCTTGTTTCCCTCATTAGCTCTTCCTTTTTCTATATTATAATTCATATTTTAAATCTCTATTCTTCCCTCTATGTGTAATCGGATGATAGGACTGTACAACTATCATACTCACTTTTCCTCGGCCTTAAATTCTCTAAATTTGATAGTGCCATGATCCAACCCATCTAGAGAGAACTAGATTAAGAATGGGTGATTTATTATGCTTCCTTTATATTTCCTAAAACTAATTTGACTCTTACTAGACTTTATTGATCCATTCTAGATCGCATGCAGTGGTTTCTCATGCAAAAGTCCAGTTTAGTGCTAGACATGGATGCAGCAAAAGTAGATTCACTTTCCTGTTTAGTCACTAGAGGGCCTCGATTGAATAATCTGTTCTCAACCTAGACTGGCGTTTCTCAACCTTGGCAATTTTATGATGTGTGGACTTCAACTCCCAGAATTCCCCAGCCAGAATTTTGGGAGTTGGAAGTTCACACATCCTAAAGTTGCCAAGGTTGTGAAACATTGACATAGGCTGTTCCTTCCAGTGGTTTTGAGCATGTTATACACTTTTAGGGAAGAGCAGCATAACAATACTCCTAAAACGGGTAATGTTTATCTTAGTCCAAATTTCTGTGGGGTCAATTGAACCCCACAGTTCAATGTAAGAAACATGCACCGTCATGAACTGATCCTGAGAACTCATAAACAAGTCTTGGACATTATACATTCTGAATTCAAGAATACAGGGCATCCCTCAGTCCTCTGGCTCTACAATATTTTCCCAAAAAGTCAAGAACCCATTCTTTTTAAAAAAATCAGCTGATAGTTTCAACCATATTCAGTACATGTTGAAGGGGTATGCAGCTGTGTCTGCTTATTTTCAGTTTAAAATCCTCACAGTCATATTCTGGGCCATTGTGCAACAAGACTGAGCCGTTCACAATATATTTCTCTTAAAGTCAAGCCGGCCTTCAGACTGGCAAGCCTTGTTAAAGGGCTACAGATACAAAAGTCAGTTCTTATTCTGTTATGGTAACAGTGCCATAAACACTCACAATCGGCAAAGCAACAGCTCTATAAATATGACAGAGTGCAAACCTTGCTTAGATAACCAGAAAAATGTCCCACTTTGGAAGACACCATAGCCTCATTAGGAAGTAAATTTAGGAACACTTTTAGACAGAGTACACGTATGCAATTTTTGTTCAAATACCAAGGGAATTAATGGGAGACTGGCACATAAACTATTCTGTATTAATCAAGTTCACTTTTCCTTGGGTGTGCCTCATAATATTGCCATTACAGAATACAGGTAGTTCTTGACTTACGACCACATTTGACCCCAAAATTTATGTTACTAAGCGAAACAGTTAAGTGAGTTTTGCTCCATTTTACGACCTTTCTTGCCACAACTGTTAAGTGAATCACTGCAGTTGTTAACTTAGTGACATGGTTGTTAAGTGAACCTGCATTGCCCATTAATTTTGCTTGTCAGAAAGGGACTCTGGAACACTGGCACATTATAACTGTCATAAATACGAGTCAGTTGCCAAGCATATGAATTTTGATCATGTGACTATGGGGATGCTGCAACGGTCATAAATGTGAAAAATGGTCATAAGTCACTTTATGTAGCTTTGAACAGTCGCTAAATGAATTGCTGCAAGTCGAGGCCTATACCAGCATCCTGAAAGGACAAATGTTGTTAAAAAGGAAGCGTTTACTCCCTGAGGTGAGACTGGCTCCCACTTCCTGACTTTTCCTAAGAGCCTTAAAATCTGGCTCTTGGGGAACCCAATGAGGGGTACCAATGGAGGAGCTTCTTACTGGAAGTGGTTGACCAATTAAAACAATCCCACATCTCTACACTCCCCCCACCCGCAACCCGGTGTGTCTGTCTCCCTCCTTTCCCATCTGGTGTTAATGCTTTCATTTTTAATGCTTTTATTTGTGTGTTTCTATTATTTTAATGTTTTTCATGTTGTTGTTTTTTAAGCCACCCAGAGCCATTGACTACAAGATGGCTGGAAAATAATAAACAAGCAAGCAAGCAAGCAAACAAACAAATAAAAGAGTTGTGATGCTTGTAATAACCATCCAAACCTCTCTTCTCCCAATTTTCTGAGAGCATCACTATCTGAAAGCTTTTTTTGTTCTTGAGGTAATGAAATGATTCAGAGGGTCATTTTTTTCCCCTGAAGGAGAAAGAGAAGGGTAATTGTAAAGTAAAGTAAAAAATAAAATAAAATCCCAGGATTGTATAATTTATAAACCAATAGAGGATAATTTTTAATACCGCTCTCTTAAATAATGTTGATGTCTGTCTTTTGCAGGCCTGATTTCTACCCGCCCTCATACGAAGACAGCACCGCTGCTCAGGGAAAGCCGACTTTCTCACTGCCAGCCTGCTCACTGGAGCCAAAGAGCTATGCTTACAACATACCTCCACCTTTGTACACAGAAAGCCGCTTTGAATTCATTGAAGAAACTGGTGCTCAGGAACAGCAGCCGCCTTCCTATGAAGTCTCTGTGCAGCAACGAGCCACAGGGAACGACTCAACATTTGGAGAGGCTTCTCGCGCACCTCAACCATAGAGCAACTGATAAGAAGATGGGCTGTCCAAGGACTGGAGAAGATAAGCCATATCTGTTCTTCTGGGACACAGACAATGTTCAGGCGTTGTGTGTAAAGCCTTGGTGAGGAGGTGCGGAAAGGACAGTGAGGTTCCCTCACCGGGCACTGGGCACAGATGAGGGAGCATTCAGTGGCATTCAGAAAGGTTGTGTCAGAAATAACATGGTCTTTGTGACCAGGAATATAAGCCATAGTGTTGCTGGTTTTAGGAATGACGATTAATTCAGCCCAACATTGTTGGTTGATGGAGGGAAACAACTGGGTCTTCTTGAAGATCTTATCATAGTTTTATTCTGCCTCTATTAAGCAATGCTTGCAATAGCCCACACTGTCTTCCGAATAGCAGCAGGCATGGCAAGAGGCAATGAGTAAATGAAGAAATGTCAAGCTTCAATTTAGTGATGAACACGGAAAATATAGCTACAACAAAGCAAGGTCAGTTACATTAACTTGCATCAACCCAATGCATTTCACGTGTGTTGGACTTCAATTTCCATACTCTGTCAGACGTGCACAGTCTTTTGGGAACTGAAGTTCAACGCATCAGAAGAGCACCAGACTGGAGAAGGTTATGTTACTGTAAATATCCTATTCTTGGCATTCATAAGGGAGATGAAAGGCACTTTCCAAAATTAAACTCCTAAGCTCTTTTAGTGTTCTGCAAGCTTTCCTCTGTACCCAAGAGGTGAACGGGTCCAGCTAAAACGAGCAAAGACGAGGACTTGATTTACCGGCTCCTATTCTACAGTTTGAGTAAAAAAATAAAAAAAAATAAAAAAACACCTTTGATTTAAACTTTTACCATTTCATTGAAATTGGATTTAAGCAACTTATCTGAGTTTATAGTTTGTCCTTGCTTTGTTTTTGTTTTTTCCATGTTTGAATTATTGTGGTACTATTGTGCAGTATCTGGGATACAGGAAACTAAGTTACAATGGAGCCCGAAGTCACACAAAAATATGAAGACAAAGCATACCCTGGATAAAATAGATCAGTGGTCTCCAACCTTGGCAACTTTATGATTTGTGGACTTCAACTCCCAGAATTCCTCAGTCAGCATGTGCTTGTGGACTTCAACTCCCAGAATTCCTCAGTCAGCATGTGCTTGTG
>JANHFT010004942.1:1636-11842 GCA_032467955.1 Pseudoxenodon macrops
GGGCAGGGGGTGTGTGGCCAGGGTGGGCATGGGCAGCTTGATGTCACTTATGTCGGAGGCCTCTGTGGTGGCCTGAGCACTGTGCCGGGCTCCCAAATTCTGTTTTCGGCTGCGACAGCCTCCTGCAACCCTCTGCCAGTGAAAATTGAGCTCGGGTGGGCCACGCGCAGCCTCCCCAAGCTCCGTTTTCAGTGGCAGAAGGCTGCAGGAGGCCGTCATGGCCAAAAACGGAGTCTGGGAGGGCTGCGTGTGGCCCTCCCAAGCTCCATTTTCACTGGCAGAGGCACTGCAGGCCGTTCCTTCACTATTTTCAGAGTGGCTGGATCCGGCCCACCGGCCTTGAGTTTGACACCCCTAGTGTAGACAAATAAAGTGACTATTTTATACTTTCATTAAATATCCCCTCATCAATCTCTAGTAATTTCTTCTAAGAATAAAGAGAACTCATTTCTACATGGAATTTCTTTAAATAGACTTATTTTTTTACCCTTTTCACATGAAAGTTAAAAAAAACAACACCACAAAAATGTATGATAATGAAAGGAATGAGACAATTATTGGTCTTAAATCTATTAGCAGAGGAATAAAGGTTCAGGAATCAAACTAGCAAATCAGAAAGACAAACTAAAACATATGCCAGTGATATGCTCACCGTCATTCCTCCAAGGGAATCTTTACAGGAACAAATATAGCAATATGGGATATCACAATATTGGATTAACAAGACTCAAATGATTATGTGGAATTTATCAGAAGGGGAAAAGTAATACTTACAGCAAACAATAGAATTTAATATCACTATTAATATGATTGAGTCTGAGATTCTATTTAATAAAACCCTATATTTATTCATGAACAACTATTCACAGATTTGGAAAAAAAATGTAATGGCAGATACATTGAAATGGAAAAAGGTAAAACATGTATTTGTTAGGAAGACTATCAGTAATAAAAAGGAATATTTTATCAAAGATCAACTTCCTGTTTTAAATTAAAGAAAAATACTGAATGAGAGACAAAGATCAAGCAGAGGCGGCGCAAGAGGCGTGGGGTAGCGGCAGGCATGGGAAGCTGGAGGAGGAGGCGGTAGAAGCCGGGACGGCACCACCGGCTATAGCAAGGCCGGCAGAGGCGGCGCATGAGGTGTGGGGTAGCGGCAGGCATGGGAAGCTGGAGGAGGAGGCAGTAGAAGCTGGGATGGCACCACCGGCTATAGCAAGGCCGGCAGAGGCGGCACAAGAGGTGGGGGGTAGCGGCAGCCATGGCAAGCTGGAGGAGGCAGCAGTAGAATGCTGGGACAGCAGCGCCGGCTATGGCAAGGCCAGCGGGAGAGAGGGGGGTAGTGGCGGCCCTGGCAAGCTGGTGGAGGCGGCGGGAGAGGCGGGGACAGCAGCGCCGGCCATGGCAAGGCTGGCGGAAATGGCAGGAGAGGCAGTGGGGGCAGCGCCGGCCATGGTAATGGTGGTGGTGGTGGCAGGGGCTCCTCACCTGGTGCAACATTCGGTGTATAAGACGCACCCAGATTTTAACCCTCTTTTTGAGGGTAAAAAGGTGTGTCTTATACTCCGAAAAATACAGTACCTATTTTGCATTTTTTTAAAATTCTGCAATGAATCAGAGTTTGTTTCCTATCTGAAGCACATATTCCAGATACGTTTTTGCCTGGATGATATTTTTAATACCTTATTTACTAAGTCAAGTTGCTACTTTATATTGGAGAAAAACAGCTTTCAGGTAATGCATTCATATCCTATATAATTGTTGTATGAATTATGAATAGTATGAATTCTATTTCTGTCTGTCATCCCATTTCTATTTTATGAGCATAGTTTAGAATATAAGTTGTTCATATTTTGTGAAATTTGATTCAATAATTGCATTTATGATCTTCCCTGTTTTGTATTAATCTTAACCTGGGCCATAAGAAATCAAATGGAAGTCTTTTTCTTTCTTTTTCAAATAATTGTAATTAATTGCTATATTCAAACACTAACTAAAGATATTTTCATCATTTAGGAAAAATATGTATGGTTCTCAAAACTTTATAAATTAAGATTAACCATTTACATTCATGTTAAATCATTAACCATGATGAAAAAAAACAATGTAGTTATGTAATACTCTGGTAGCACAGATTAGCCTTTAGAAAAAGAAGGAAATGTGTTATCCACTGACACCTTGAAAATACCTAAAATAAAACCTTAAGCAAAAGACAACAGAAATGGGTGAAAATGCCCATGAAAACACTGAATTTAAGAGAAGAATGGGCAGGAACAAAGAATTTGCAGTGCAAAGAAAGTGAACAAAAAAATCAAATAGAAAAATGATAAATTACAGAAATCAAGGGGATCTCTTAAGCAAAGATAAAAAGGATAAAAAAACAGGTGGAAATTTATTGGAATATGAAGATCACAAGAACAGTGCAAATTTATAAAATAATTGCTCCATCAATTAAATGAACAAGGTGTGATAATTGAACTAGACCATATATCTTAAAAAGCAACATTAAAATATTGATAACAACACTATAAATGTTGATAAAATATTAATAAAACTGATTAAAAGCATGTGTAATTAAAGTATTACATATTCTTTGTAAGCAAGTGTAGAAAACTAGCCATGTAAAATAACTATTTATATTGTATAAAAAGGCAGCGTTAAGGAATTGTACTAGATTGAGTGTAATTTTATGGAAAAATATGTGCAAAATACATGTCCAGACGTATGGGCTAACATTATAAAATTAAGAGGCATTGATATCCCATTGCTACTATCCAGGATTTATGAAAAGGAAAAGCAAATTTTAAAAAATGCATAAAAATATTATATGTTATTGATTATATTAAATCTTCCGACTATACACAAATTCTGTATCTTACAATTGAGGGAAGTCACCCCTCCTAGAAGAATGAAATATTTTGAGAAATTTTAAAAAGGCACAATATTATATTTTCCCTAAAAGAGAAATGGAAATCTTACAGGAGACAGAAACTCAACCCCAGCTCCCTGCTCCCAGAAGATATTTGATTTGAAGATTCAGACAAACATGACCCCACATGGCCCCATCGGAGTCTGACTACAGTCAATAGAATACATTTCTTGCACAGGAACAGGAAGCTCAAGGGCAAGACCCAAGAGAAGGTATAAATAATTCTCATTCTCAACTCCATGTGGCCAGCTTCCCAGGACCTCAAACCTATGTGGCCCTGTCCATCAATAAACCATCTTTCCAATCAGCCTGCATGATTCCAGTGTCTTTGGAACTAAACCAGATGGATATTTCTTCCAACACAATATAGATATATCTGTTACTTCAGCCTGATCGTTAATAATGAAGCTAAAGCACATAATTACACATAATTATGAAATATAATTCAAAAGAAGAATCATTGGAAAAGACCACAATACTTGGAAAATCAAGCAATTGAAAATAAATGTAAAAGATAAGGTAATTAGATTTTATCATTCATGACACAGGTTTACAAGAACTAAAGAAGCAACTAATAAACAATTATAAAATATTATCCATCAGATCACAAAGGTTGAAAAATAACCAAACAATGTAAAACTATATATGTTGTTGTCCAACCTTTTGGGCACCAGGGACTGGTTCCGAGAGAGGTTTTTCCATGCGTGCTGCCTAAATCTTTAGCTTGGAGTCAAGGAAAGGTTTTTTAAATGGATAGAGATTGGATAGCAGAAGTGGAGAGTTTAGTTTTAATACCTAATTCTTTTGGGGAGGGATCAACAGCTTTCTGGGGGAGGGAAGGAGATAAGCAAGGAAAGCTCATCCCGAAGCTGCCATCCTTTATGCATGGGCTGGCTTCCCAAAATCTAGTCAGAGGCAAGAATGCTTTGTATTCTGATGGCCAGAAACCTCTTAAAGGAGCAGCCATTTACACAAGAAATTGTTGTGGCCCCCAAAATGATGGCTGCTTCCAGGAGACATGGGAGCAGGCCCAAGCTCTGTAGGTCCTGTTGGGACGGAATGCAGGGAAGAGAGGCTGGGGCTTTGCAGCATCCCCATGGTTTGTTGTAAGGGTGAATGACTATAGGGCCACTGCAGCTCTCAAAATGTTGAAACAGAGTTATATGTAATTTGAGGTTGTCAATTGTAACTTTGAACCATTGTTAAGTGGCCTGTCGATTCTTGAGGATTACACATAGATGGAATAAAAAGGTTACTTAAAGTGGCAGATTTGAGATTCAGGTAGATTTGAGATACAGATAGTCCACAACTTATAACCATAATTGGGACAGGAACTTCCATCACTAAGCAATATGGTAGGTAATTGAGTCACCCAATTTTACAACTTTTTGCCATGCTTGTTAAGGAAATCACTGCAGAGGTTAAGTGAATCACATAGTCATTAAGTGAATCATGCTTCCCCTATTAACTTTGCTGCCAGAAGCACCTTGGGAAGGTCACAAATGGTGATCTGTAACCCTGTCATGCTGCAACTGTTTTAAATAATACTGATTGTCATGCATCTAAATTTTGATCATGTGACTGGGAACAATGCAGCGGTTATAAATACAAGAACCAGTCATAAGTCGCTTTTTCAACACTGTCATAACTTTGAACAATTGGTAAATGAACCAGTGGTGAAATGGATAGAAACTAACCAAAGAGAGAAGCAACCTAAGACTAAGGAGAAATTTTCTAAGGGTGAGACCAATCAACCAATCACTAATGGCTTTCAAAAAAAGTGAGGGAAGTACACCTCAAAAGGATAATGCCAAGAACCACTAAAACAATGCAGAAAACTTAAAACAGCCATTCCCCTTTTTTAAAAAAAAGTCAACCCCAAAACAAATGCAGCAGCTGAGAGGGAAACTAAAAGCAGCTGCTCAGGCTAATTGAAAACCTGGGAATGCTGCCAAAAGCGATTAACCCTTTCAACTCTATTATTCTATGTTCTCTATGTCCTAAACTGGGTGCTTCACAGCAGAAGCAATACAGATGGCTGGATCACACACGTATTAAATTCACAGCCTGTATGATCAAGCTGCATCATTGTCCCCTCCTGTATCTTTTACCCCAGGAAGAAACAAGAAGTAGCCAACACTGCAGCAGCTATAAAAGGTCTTGGGAAACTCCAGGGAGTATCAGCTCATCACAGAAATGTTACTTAATACTTTTTATAATGAAAATGTTTGTAACCTTGTCCTTCCTGAAAGGAAGAGGTTAATCCCATCCCTAGATGGGTGATTGGTAGGTTTCCCTGCCTTAATCCTGTCAGTTTCTGTTGTTTATTGACTTGATTCAGCGTGTATTGGCTGCATTCCAGCTGCAATTGTTATCCAATCTCTTCTTTAAAACTTCCACTGTTGGAGCATTTACAACTTCTGGAGGCAAGTTGCTCCACTGATTAATTATTCTGTCAGGAGCTATGTCAGGAGCTATTAACTGAAGGGAAAGACAGAGGAAAAAAACCTGTCTTGCACTTATTTTTAACCGGTTCTCCAAACTGCCTAAGCAATTTACTAATGGTTCCAGCGAACCAGTGAAAACTGGCTGCATTTCACCTGTGAAATGAACGGTTGTAAGTTAAGGCTACCTGTATTAACAATATTAACAAAGGACAGTAATATTTTAATTATTTCATTTGTTACATTTATAGCTAGTCCCATAGTACAGTTCATTTTGTGCAAATTCTAGGAGATAGTGTTTAGAATTGAAATTTGAGTGAAAGTGAACTGTATATAAACTATGCTTTCAATTCTTTCTTTATATTAATTTTTTAATATTATGACAGCTTTTTCACACAGACAATTTTAGAATTTTCAAAGACTTTATTTTCAGGGAATAGAAATTAAAAATATTTTAATTTTTAAAATGATGTTGGTGTGGATATGATCAAACAATCTTCAGGTTAAGAAAAAATTACCTCTTAAACAACATTAAAACTCAACAATCAAGATTTGCTTTTCTAATTTAGAGACTTGCACAGTGCTTTGTGACAGCATTTGAAATGCAAATGAAAAGGGTAGAAATGACAGACAGTACTTGCTCGCTTCCTTTCTGAAATGGTGCCCAGTCTTTTTTTAAATGCCCCCAAATGCACAGTGTGATTTTATGCAGGGGCACTCAGCATCTCTAAATGAAAGAAGACAATAAGATAAAAGGACTGGAGCAATAGTGGGATGCCTACCCTTTAGAAGTGAGCATTAGTCGTTGTCCAAGCAGCCCATATGTTGTGCAGGCCTGACTAAACTAATCAAGTGAAGCTTTCCCTACATGCCATTGCATGCAATTTAATTATATAGTGTGTATGTTGCATTACAGAACAATGATTTAAGTTACAGAAACTTTGCTGTGTTAATGGACATCTTCAGTTCTTTTGATCAAACATGTTCAGGCTTTTCTTTCAAGATTAATAATTATTTGAAAAGGAAATGTTAGCCTTTACAAATGTTAAAAGGGCACTTCTGCTGATCATTTTGATTTCTGTCATTTGAAAAAAAAAGTAGTAAGGCAGTGACTAAGCAGAAAAAATAATTTTTTTCATTGATTTTTCTAAAAATAAAAAAGAGAAAGTAAATTTTAAACTTCTTTGCTAATATTTTTCTTGTGTTCATTTTTGTTTTATTTTTAATATACCATTGTTTGTAAACCTCAAGGGGAAAAAGATGCAACACTTCTATAACATTAAATTTGAGAGATAATTGCACTTGGCAGTTCCTATTTGCAGCAATGCATAAAATGCTGAAGGCCTTTGTACAGTTCAAAGAGCACATTCCACAGATCTAGCAGTTGTCAGTTGCCTGAAGGGATAATCTGAATTCTTAAGAAAAAAAAAGTGCAATGGATAACAGTGAATACATTCTCCATTTGGCTCAGTGTTCAGCTCTTCTTCCTAAATACACATTCCCTTTTTAAAAGATTTTATCAGGTGATGAATATTCATATACCATATTAATCATAATATTCATATTAATCACTTTGCCATCACTACAAAACCTTTATTATGTGGTTTATTATTTGTTTAGTTGGAAGTATAAGTTCTGCCACTAAGTCTAAGGTTGATGATATTAAGCAAATATTTAGAGACACTTATTGGTGAGTGAAAGATCAACATAACCTCTTACACTAACGTTTAGCATCAAAAATAGTGTTTTTTACTCTGTTACTTGAGCTTTAAGAGTGACTACACTTAAGTTGTACTTTATTGGATTATGCATATATTTTAGATTAGAGTATCATACAAGAAGTTAAGTATACCAATGGCAGCAGGAAGTTTTTGCCTGCTCTTCAAAACTGTGCTGTACAGTATTTGTTTATATATCATGGTGGTATCTTTATTATGATCAATGATCAGCATTTTATATTCTTTTATGTAAAGTTGCAGGCTTCAGATGTTTTCTAGATGATTGATAGGAATAAAATGGATTAAACTACAAAACCCTATAAATACTAAAAATAATTACAAGCTGACAACAAAAGCATTAAATTATAAAACTGAATAAAACACTAAAGTACTGAAATACTAACAAAATATGTCTTTCTGCCTTCCTTCCTGTCAGTGATAGGAAATAAAAGTACAAAACAGTATTAAATGCAAAAGAAAATGCATATTTGTAAAAATCCTAACATGAGGAGTGTTTTCTGTATAATTCAAGACCAACTGTTTTTTTAGGGTGACAGTTTTTGTTACCAAAGACTATGACATCCATTCTAAATTTCTCTTTTCCGCACTTTCTCGTACTAAAAGAATAGCAATAGTATCACCTGAAATTTCAGTTATTTGGGGAAGTATTCCTATTCTTCCAGTTTTTAGCCAATCTAAATATGAAAAGAATGAATAAATCAATTGCTTCCTGTTGTATAGATATATGCTAGATACATTTTCTTGTGGGTTAATGAACTCAATATTTCCCCTTCAGTTTCCCTGAAGGGGAACTTCCCCTTAACTTTTCTGGTTAAGATGGCGACCAAGGCAGATGTCTAGTCATATCACTGGAGACTAGTAATAGGGAAAAAGCCCAAAAACCTAGGGTTAGAGACAAGATTAGAAGCAACCAAACAAAGAGAATAGACATACCATATTTTTGGAGTATAAGATGCACCTTCCCCCCAAAAAAAGGGGTGGAAATGTTGGTGCATCTTATAACCAAATACAGACATTTTTGGCCTCCTGAAACCTTGCCCCTGCATCCCATTTTTGCGAAAAATGGGCCCGTTTTTGCAAAAAAACAGGGTACGCAGAGGGTTTAGGAAGTCTGCAGAGTGCTTCTGAGGGCTGGGGGAAGGCAAACTAGATCAGGAATTGATAGGTTCTTTTTGTGTCTCTTACTCTTTGTTTCAAAATCACAATTTCTTTAGTTTTGTGCTTTATTGTAGTATTTCTTGCCATTTGTAAAATCTGATTTCTGACAGCTTTTTTGGAAAATTTGACATGAACTTCTCTGGGTAGGTTGTGTCTCACATAGCATATCTTGTATGGACTTTAAATATTGCATCAACCTCACTCAAGATTTTCTGTTCCATCATTGGTTCTGTTAAATCTCTACTATCAATTCTGCCAAGTTTTCTCCTTTTTCCTCTTCAATATTTTGAAAGTGCAGATAATAATCAGCCTTGTCCATTTCCAATGTCACAATTGCCCTTTCCTGAATTTTCTCAGACGTTTACATTAATCTCCTCCACTTTCTTCTCCAAATGCTCGCTTTTCTCCTCCACTTTTTGGATTCTCTGTTCTGTTTTCCATATCATCTCCTTCATTTCCTTAATTTATTCCTCCACTTTCCCTACTTTCTTATTCACTTTCTCCATTTCCACCTTTAAATCCAAGTGTATTGCTTGTAGCATGCTTTTCAATTCAGCATTCATATTGTACTGCCATCTCTGTTGTCTTCTGTGCTGTATGGCTCACTGTTATTGGTAAGTAAGATGTCGTCTTCTTGCTCATTCTTTCAATCAATTATTATCATCCAAATCAATCGAAGTTTGTAATCCCAATCGAAGAAAAAAATCAACCCCTCCAAAAAAATTAAAACTAAAATAAAGAGACAAAAAATCCAAAAAGCTAAAAAACAACCACCCCTCTATTTTAAAAAAATTAATCCAAATATCAGTTATGATTCTTCGGGTTCTTGGTATCCCAATCCAAAGTGTGCCAAAAAGAAGAAGAAAAAATAGAGGATAGAAGGGATAAAAAAGGATAAATATATAAGTAAATATCCTAAAAGAAAAAGTTTATTTTATATATACACAGCTAGCTCCAGAAGTGATAAAAAGCCAAGAGGAAAAAAATTAGTCCAGTCTGTCAAGGAGCTACAAATTGTATAGTTTAAGGGGAAAAAAATTGCTAAACGAAATTTAAATTTTGCCTATCTTTTCTCACTCCACTAATTAGAAAAAAACCCACAAGAACAAAACAAATCTCAGTCAGTAGCCATCAGCAAAATTTCTTTTCTTACTCTCAACAAACAAAACAAGACCTCCAGCCACCTGTTGTTATGTCTATCAGAGACTATCTGGTGCTGTGCAAGGTCATGAAGATGTTCTTTGTCCACTAGATGGCAGTGCAGCTATTTTCTATTCCAAATAGGTAAATTAACTTTTAAAACTCTGTTTAGATTCCAAAAGTTTCCCAAAATTTTTTTAAAAGAAAGGTAATATAATTTATAAAATTCCTATCTGCTTTCAGCCACTCCACAAGTTCACTTTCCGAAAATTTCCTTAATTTTAACTTTCCCAGACTCTTGTGTCTACTGCTATTTCTTGTGTGAGGCGGCAGCCATTCTTCCTTTCCACCTCACACTTTTCCCCCACACTTTCTCTCCAATTTAATTTTCAAGAGAGAGCCAGTTTAGAAATAGAATTTTTCTACCCAAGGCTAATTTAGATAGATCTCACTCAGATGCTTCACTCCGCTTCTTTCCTTTCTGAGTGGCCAACTCCAGCTTTTGACAGCTCGAACGGCTGCCGTCTACGTTGCCTGGTCCAGAGCTCTTTGCTGCCGTTTTAGGGAAATTGCATTTTCCCTATCCATGCCAGCCTGTGCTCCAGTACTTTGCCGTCTCTACGGGACGGTTCTGGGTCTTTACAACCCACAAAAACAGCTGGATCCAGAGTTCTTTCTGGAGACCCGGAATTCCCTCTGCACCGCTGCAGCTCTGGCCAATCTGTTCTATACTTGGAATAAAAATTGTTTGGTAGATGAGAGGATGCAACAACAGATAGGGAGAGTGGAAGGTTGG
>JANHFT010004942.1:26633-36944 GCA_032467955.1 Pseudoxenodon macrops
TAAGACGCACCCAAATTATCAGCCCCAATTAGGGGGAGAAAAGGTGCGTCTTATACTCAGAAAAATACGGTACCTCTTTGGGGAGCGTACAAAAAAGAAAAGAGAAACAAGTCCTTATTTCCCCTGCAGTTAGGGTTAGGGTTAGGCAGCTGAACCTAAGATATATGGGCGGGGAAAGAAATGTGTGGGCCTATGAAGAAAAATCCGGTCCGGTTCCAAGCCAGGAGAAAGACGCTGGAAATAAAATGGAGGCAGGCTGCAGGAAAGGAAGTCTGTGTTTATTTGGTAGCCAGAAACTAGTGATTGCAGCATGGTTCTGGAGTGGCTGGCAAAATGGGGACTGAGAGTAGGTGGGCTTTTTATACCTTCTTTGGGGCTTTGTGACTGAGATCCCTGTTCATTGTGAAATGTACTTTGACCTGTGCTTGAGTGTGTCCTTTTTGTGTGTGTATTCTAATTCTTGTTGCCTGACTCCCATTGTGGCTAGGAGGCCATGCCCTTTCCTTGGAATTGGGTGGCGAATGTAGATTTTAAAATGGGGTTGTTTTTCTGCTTTTAATCCCATCAGCTTCAGCCTTCTGTGGGAGCTGTAGCTGAAGGCAGTTTTGTTTATGAATGGAGCTGCCTGTCTTTCTGTAAATGGATACGGAATGGAATGCTCCAGTTTTCTCAATAGGCACAAAAGTATCTCATTCATAAAACTTAACTGTTGGAGGGACTGCTTGGAGTGTTTTCCAGATAATGGAGAGAAGTGAATGGTTTGATCCAGGGGTGAAATCCTACCGGTTCTATAGAGTAGGTTGCAGGCAGCTGGTGACGTCATACAACCGGTTCTCTGCAAATCTGTTAAACCTGTTCAATCTGTTGCTGGTGCCATTGTGTGTGCTTTTGCATTGTGTGTGAGTCAGTACAGCTGCTTTTGCATGGTGTCTGAGTCAGTTGTGTTGTTTTGTGTTGTGTGTTTGTAAAGTGTAAAAGTTTTTTGTGTTCTGTGTAAAGTGTAAAAGCTCGCCCACCCAGTCACCTGACATCCATGCCACGGCCACAAAATAAGCCACACCCACAGAACCGGTAGGAAATTTTTTTAGATTTCACCCCTGGTATCAACCACAATGAACAAATCTTCCGAAAGAAATCCAAAAGGTTGTCTCCTGCAACCACCCCTCCCCTTTCTTTCTATTTATTCCCCAGCCAGGGAGAGGCCATTCAGCGTCCACGGGTGCCTTTCTTCTCGAGTTGGCTCGTTGTCCTCAGTTGTTCTCTCCTAATAGCTGTGCACCTGTGTGCATCTGGAACAGGCCCTAGCTGTAGTTTCTCCCCACTTATCTCCGCCTCCATCTGAGCCTTCCCCAGACTTCAGGACTAGCCCAAATTAATCCCCAACCTCCTCATCATCTGAGTCTGCCACCAGCTCCACTGGCAGCTGGTGGGCCACAACAATACTTGTATTATTTCCTTATTGTAATTATTTATTTATAATAAATATACTATTTTTTAATTTTACTAATTAAAAATCCTCTTCCACAAACATAATTGTGAAATATGTTACCACAGTATTGTAAAAAAAAACTTTTAATTGTCAACTTTTAGATGACTGCCTAATAGAAGTATTAGATAACTGTATATTAATAATTTTTAAAAGCAAGGTAAGTGGGGGGGAAATTATGAAATTTATAAAATTCAAGTAGTTCTGGGAAAACTTCATTGACCATTAAAAGAAATTAGTTGTAGTGTCTTGAAAGTATGTTTACTAAAATTATATACTTTATAAAATATTTTATGCCATGTAAAATTAATCTAAAACTGAAACAGTTTAGGAAACAAAGCTTTTATTCTATATCAAGCAATCTGTTCAAATATTAGCAGAAGAAGAAATGATTTTTTTTACATTAAACTGGTGCTTCTCTTGGCTTCAAAATGCATATTTACAGTAATTTTATATCCTTTGGTTTATATATTTAGGATTGGAAGATATCTATATTCTGTGGATTTGTTTATAAATTTAAAAGATGTTTCCTCTTTGCTCTATCTTTGGTAGGAATCAAGCTACATAAGACATTTTAGTTATATTTTGTCATGTTATATAAATCTTTTATTTATACATGAGCCATTGATTCTATCCTTGAAAATAAAACTGAAGTACCCTGAAAAGTATCACATGATGGCACTGTTTCCATTTCCACCTTTAATATTATGAAATATAGCTATAGTAAACCTGGTATTTTAAAGAAGTGTGTAATGCCAATGTATGCTGTATAATTTATGTAAAAGAAAAATATCATTCTGTACTTATTATATTCATCTCCAATAAGTATTTTATAAGGTTCCATATTTTTTATATTTTACTTTAATTATATTTAGACTGCGTCCAAAATCATATTAATTCAGTTAATGGGGAAATTGGGAAATTATTAAAAAAATTAAACCCTTTTCCTCTAATTACATATATTTTGCCTGTAAGAAGAGCAGTTTAAAGTATGCATTCTTGTATCTAATTGCAGGACGTCTGTGCAAATTTTTATCATTAATCTAGAGGTATAAACAGTCAATTTTTTTTTATTCTTGCAAAGAAGATGTTACCATATTCTGAGGTCACAAGCCATTCACAGATACTTTTCATGGGAGATTGGAGCATAAAAATTTAATGAATACAAATAAATGATAAAATAATTTAAAATGAGTAGATTTTATGTAAGTTATTATAGCATCAGTGATTTAGAACAGAATTCCCCAATGTTTCCGGCATTGCAGACTGGTGGGCGGGGAGGGGATGGTTTGTGCAAGTGGCTGGCAAGCGCACACACATGTGCAGCTCCATTTGCGTGAGCTGCGTGCATGCACGCCTGCTGCTCACACAAATGGAGCACATTTGCTCTCCCACTACTCATGCAAAGGAGGGTGCACGTGCATGCTTGGCATGGCCCAGTTACAAACCAAACCCTTCATGGTGCACTAGTTGGCCAGAGCCCACAGATTGGGGACCCCTGATCTAGAATGTTGGCTCTAATAATCATCTGATAATTCTCATCATAGTTAATCTAAGATAGACAACAGTTTACCTGTACACAGCAATATCTGGGTTTCAGTGGTACAAACGTTTATAAATACTGACTGATCATTTGTTTTCAAGTAAGAAAGTGCATTTTAGGAATACAGTATAGCTTTCGATTGTGAAATGGAATTGAAATGGAGTGCCACATTTCCCATAAAACAAAAATGTGTATACAAAATGGAATGGGAGAGAAAGTGATAGTATAGCAATTTAGCATTGAGTTGAGGCATGCTATACTTAGGCTTTATATTTTGGGATAGCAAACAATTATAAACAACATCCTTGTTTGCTATGTACTGTGTATGTATCTATGTTCTTCAAAGGAAGAAAAGCAAAGGGTGGGAGAAGTTCATTGTAGTGAATGCTAAAGAGTTTAATGTTATCACTAACCATGCTCTATTATTTAATTATTTAAAGTTTATTCCTAAGCAGACTTTATGTATTGATAACAGTTTAATTGTTGTAAAAAAAACAAAAAACCACTTATTTTGTAAGCAACACATATAAACCTGTACTCTGTATTATGTAGTAAATGAAATTAATTAGCAGTGTTCAGAATAATGAAAAATAATGTTAAAATGTATGAAAAACATTCCCTGTATATTCTACAAGATAACTTGACAGAAGTCTCTCCGCCTTATATATTCTGGCAGTAGATAGTATAATAATCTGTATAATAAAAGATCTCAGATTACTAATATTTAAGAGATTGTTAAGAGTTTGTTTAAAGGCTTTGTGGCATAGACCAGCTTCAATGACAAAATTATAATATAAAAGGAAAAATAGCATTCATTATTCACAGCTGCCTATTGATTTGTATGTCCAATTGTTCATGTATGAGGTGAGAAATTTCAAATTATAAATACAGTAGATTTTTTCTTTACTGTATTTTACTATACAAATTACTTGCAATTTCCACAGGCCAGTGTTACTTTTAAGGACAAATTTCAGACAAAAGAAATTCAATGATTATTCATCCCATTTAATTAATTCAATTAAATAAGTCTGATTCTGTCAGGTATTATTTTAATAATTGAATCAACATGCAATACATAGTAAGCATAAAAGCATTTCTAGCTGCAGTTAATTTAGATCCAAAAGAATTTACTATTCCACTACATTTGATATAGATTATTCTATAATATTTCAGTAATGGGTTGCACAAAGGCTGCCTTTTAATTCTTTGCTTTCTCAAATGTCTTTATGTATAATGGTTTAAAACAGAAGGTGTTCAAGAGAGGGTGACCTTTTTCCATTACCATGTTTCCTGTCATTAATGTATTATAATTTTCTTTAGAAGTCTGGAAAAAATGTGTGTATGCAGTCTGTAGCAAGTATGAATAAAAGCATGTTCAGGAAAGTTTAGAATTGCCTGTTATTGCTCAAAGATTGAATGGGGGGAAGGGAAGGAAGTAATTTTATTGTTACTTTTACTGTGAAAGTTTAAACAAATCTTAAGACTTTTTAAACAAAGCAGCCAAAGTCCTAAAATTTTGGCATGCATGGCTTGAGCCAGCTCTTAATTTACTTAACTGCTAAAAAAAAAAGTGATCCTGTAGTAAATCTGAATTTGGGAAGACTGTCTTAAGACTGAAGAGTGCATCACAGCCACCAGGATTGCTTAATGTACTACAAAACATTATTTTGTTATAGCAGTAGTATAATGAGATAGAAGTTTACTAAAGATAAAACAGTAAATAATTTGTGTTGAATGCTCTTAGGAATGCTTGATGTCATAATTACTGTAAATATTAATTGCTATGCTGAAAATGTAAGCATGATGACTTTATATTAGATGAAATAGTTTGTGTATTGGTAAATAGATAATCATACAAAAGTAATTGGGGTTTTAAAACCCCAATCTTTTCTGCCAGCGTGAGCTCGTTTGCATGTTAATCACAAGAGTGATTTCCTACTTCATAAGCAAGTTCACAGTCTTTCATAACCACTTTTAATTGCATTTAAAATGTTGCAGGGTTAGGATATTAGAAATGGAGGCATATCTGTGTCAAATTAATAAAAATATTGCTGAAAATCTTTATATATAATATAATATAATATTATAAATCTGTATATGACTATAATATTTAAGGCCTTGTATTTTTAATTAGCATATATAGACGTGCATTATAGCATATATTTTATCTAGGTGATGTATATTGGTTCTAATAATGGATTAATTTACAATTGTAGTTTTCATACCTGAAAAACAAAAACACAATTACAGGCTAGATCTAATCACTATTTTTATAGGATAACTCAGGAATATACTATTGTTAATTATACATATTAATATAACAGCAGTTATTAAACAATATTGACAATAGTATAGACCAGTTTATTATTAATAATTTTCTTGTATGAATATCTTTGGTTAAATAAGATCCTTTCATCAGTATAATGGTGAGTATTTATTTCAACTTGGTAATGAAATTTATGATTCTGTGAAGTAACTTTATAGAATGGTTATCCAAATAAAACTGGATAATTCATAGCTAAGAATCTTTTTTTTTTTTTTATTTACTAGTTGATGACCTGGTGTATTTTTTCATCCTAATCCCCTCCATGCCCATGACCCCTCTTGGGGCCCGTTTTGGGCCTAGTAGGCCTCCCTGCAGCCTCCTGTGAGCCAAAACGGGCTGCAGGAGGGCCTTGACGCCCCTCCATGCCCCATTTTTGGCCTAGTACACCTCCGTGCAGCCAAAATGGGCCACTGGGGGGCTTGCACTGCAACCTCTTGCCCTTCCCCCACGCATGCACAGCAGAGACCCAAATATCAGCTGATTGGCAGGAGGCGCACACACATGCGGAGTGGAGCTGAGCTGGGCTCTGTATGCCACCTGCATGCTACGACACACACACACACACACACACACACACACACACCACCCCAAGGGGTGTTAGGGCTGTCTTACCCCCGCAGTATTTTTTTCCACATGTTTGGTTGGAATTGCTCAAGGCATTCCAGAATTATGCTGGAACATCCATCCATGTGTGTGTGTGTGTGTGTGTGTTTATATATATACAGTCTATTATATATATAATAGATAGAATAGATAGAAGAAGAAAAGAATAGAAGATAGATAGATAGATAGATAGATAGATAGATAGATAGATAGATAGATAGATAGATAGATAGATAGATAGATAGATAGATTTGTACCTTTATTATTTTTGAAAACAACCCAACATATGCAACACACCTTACCAATGTTTTCCACAGAATAAGAACCCTGTGTGGTGGGTTGGTTTGAGAGAGAGTAATTGGCCCAAAGTCACACAACTGGCTTTATGGCTAAGGCAGAACTTGAACTCACAGACTCCTGCTTTCTAGCCTGGTGCCTTAACTACTAGACTGGTTCTATAATGTGACAGTATTTTTGAATTTTTGAATTTTGGTTATGATATTAATAATACTTAATTTTAAGTGAATTTATGATATATGCAACACATCTCTTTTATAAACTGGAAAGTTTAATGTTAAAATTAAGATAAAATTGCTCACTCTTTGAAGTGACTAGGGAGAATTGTAGCTTTCCTCCAAAATAGTGTAAATTCACAATGGTTACCCTGTCATCAACTGAACGACACAAAGCTATTTTTTAGTTTAGCTGCTGAAAATTATATTTAAGAAGATGAAGAGATTGATGATTAGAGGAAAAAATATTTCAGTTATGAAAATAATATATTTGCTTTTATCACCAGGTGTTCTTTCTAATATAAATTACCAAGATGATGTTTCCATAACATAGCTTGCAATGCCATGAGGATTAAAACTACCAAAACAGACCTAGTAAATTTTTCATGGGGAGGTTCCACTAGGGATAATATTCCTTTTCCTGGTTTCCAGATATTTTATATAATTCTGCCTCTTTTTAAACCCAAATCATTGCTTTTTCAGGAAAAAAAAAAGCACTATGGAGACCAAGATGAAAGGCAAAACTGTTGAAATGTTAATTTTACTATCTGCTGAAGAGGTCTGATATCTTTTGGTTTTTTTCTCCTTCTTCTAGTACTTCAGTTCTCTATTATGAATGTTGTACTATGTCAGTAGTTTGAAGTTCAAATTTGCAGTACAAGCAAAGTTGAATATAATGGTATATGGTACATTGTCCAGTGAAGGATTGTCTTATTCTTCTGATATATACCCTCATTTTAACTTGAGTACCAGATATAATTATACAAATGTAAACAATCACATACCATCACTATTATAATAAAATAAGTGCTGTTCAGGAGATTCTTAATAGCTTGAATCCAAACACAAAATTGAATTATGCATATACTGTATATATTTTTAACTCTGGCCTGATTCCTGCTATAGAACAATCCAAAAACATGTAACTAAACAGAAAAGGTTGGCATGATGAGGTAGCTACCATTTGTACCACGACACAAAAAGGCTGCTCTTAAAACTGACAGTTTTCATGGTTAATTTAAAATTCAATCTATGGCTTTATAAGAAACATTTAAAAGAATTCTAGTATTAATTCATACTACCTCTCAAAGTCTGATTCCATAACTTTAAAGAGGATTAGATAATTTCCTAAAGGACAGGTTGATTAAGGGCTGTTGGTGTTGAATACTTAGTGCTATTCTAAATTGTCTTTTTAAAAAACTTTTCTTAAGTAGCATTTCTGGAGAAAACAGTGATAGTAGAGGTTATATTTCCATCTCTTGTTTGCAAGTACCTCAGAGATATGTGACTGTCACTGTAAAAAACAAAATATTGGACTAATATAGATATTGTTCTGATGCAGATAGATTATTATTACGTTCTATGTTCTGGGTCTATACAGAATTTAAATTTGTGTTCATGCATACAAACTAAAAGCTCATCCAGTGCCCTTAATAAGAGATGTAAGTAGGAGCAGCCGTTGCATAGAATAACTATTCACCAATTAAGTGAATGGATGAAATTGGAGAACGGAGGCTGAATGCCATCTATCCATGTGCTATACCTTCCCCATACTGTATGCTATATTCCAAACCTTTTATATTGTCCCTGACCAGAATTGTTAGCAATTGTATGTCTCTTTCTCCTCCTATCTTTACTAAATTACCGTGTTTCCCCGAAAATATGGCAAGGCCTTGGCCTTATTATCAGGGGGTCTTATTATTTTGGGGGTGCAGGAGGCAGCGAGCGTGGGACTGGATGTCCCATCGCCACCGCCTCCCCTCCCTGTTCTTCACGCTGGCCGAGCGGCTGGCCTGCAACTGCCGCTTGTGGAGCACAGTCCTGCTCCACAAGGCAGCAGCGGCGCAACAAGTCTCACAAAGACTCATTTCTGGCAGGTGGGGCAGGGTTGGCCGCATCCTACCTGACACTTGTAGCACCATCACGTTCCTGCTGCCCCTAGCTGACCGGGAAAGGGAAGGGCTGCCTCCTATGCTGGCCACGCCCACCCCTTCACGAGGGCTTATTTTCAGGGGATGGCGTATATTTACGCCCACCCCAAAAAGCAGGCTTGGTCTTATTTTCACGGCATGTCGTATTTTCGGGGAAACACTGTAGTATTCATTAGGGATGTGACAAAGTCACTAATTCCAGAATGGAACGATTTGTCAGTTTCTAAAATGTTTGAGGCATCCACTCATGGCTCATATCAATGGATTTGCATCAATCCTTAATTTGTACTATTCTTAGCTAAATGCACTATCAATTTGGGCATAGGAGGAGTAGGAAGTAATTATTATGGCAGGGAAAGCATGAGTTTATTTATTACAGTATTTTTGTGGTTTAATAACATTTTAACTCTATTTCTATAATTATCAGAATCATAGCTTTTTCTTACATGGTTCTTTCAGTAGCATTGGTAGTGTAATGTGAGTCAAATATTCCTAGAATTTCCAGATATTGGAAGCTTTTATATAAAAGACATGAGTTATTAAATGTAATTACTTCACTTCAAGTCAGCAGCTGGTAATCAGAAAAACCTGCTCACCTAGACTCTTTCATCTGATTCTCCAGCCCAGACCATTACATCCAACTACCTTATAGGAAGGAACATAGCTAAAAGTGAGGAGAGAGATAGGCAACTCTTCTTTTCTCTCCGTCCAGAGGACCATTGCTACCTACTTTCTGGGGACAGGATTTTAGACTTGCAAATATTTTAAATATTTGTAATGGTATTTTTATTAAGAATTGTTTATATGACTGTGGGAAAATTAAAATCTTGAAAAGCAAGGTAAAAATACTAGAGATGAGCAATACTTAGAAATAATTCTGAAAATGTCTCTAGAGCAGAGTTCCCAATCTTGGCAACTTTAAGATGCATGGACTTAATCTCAAATTTTCCCAGTCAGGAAATTGAAGTCCATGCCTTAAAGTTGCCAAGATTGGGAATCCCTGCTTTAGAATATGCTGCAGTGAAAATGCCTGAAGTTCCCAAAAGCATCTGTATCTTTTCCCAAGAAAAGACTCACCTCTACAACTGCTACATGATCCTACAAAAACCCATGGCTATTTTAAAGAGTGACAGTACTATGTCTGCATTTCCACATGCTCGGAAGAACCATTCTGTAATAGTATCTGAAACATTGAATGAATAATTGTAATACATAAAACAACAGCCCTGGGTATCTTTTCAAACATTTACTTGATACCCTCTGAGTACTGAATTGCTTGAACTTAAATTTCCCTATACTGTCTTGCTATTTTGGATTTGTCAGCATCTGTGTTGGCGCAGTGGTTAGAATGCAATCTTGTTTTTGGCCTTTTTATAAAAAAAAATGTGTACTGCGCTTGTGCATGAGTGCGTGCGTGTCACAAGGCACACAGGAGGCAATGAACTGGTGGCAAGGTAAGTTAGAACCCATCCCTGGTGTGATAAGAATGTAGTATAGTTGAACTAGCATTTTTGTACTGTAATATCATACTGCAATATTAAGTTTTTCATTGTTTTGATTCTTTCTCCCCTGTCTGCACAGCAAACTGGAAAGTAACTTTCTGTTATTAAGATTTAATACATGTGTGCATTTTGTTAATATAAAGCTTCCTATTCTGTGTAACAAATGATGTTAAATAAAGCTTTGTTAATACTGTACCTTTTTAGAATTAAATGTCAACTTTTGTCAAATCTGAAGTGTTCCCAGTTATACATTACTTATCCTTTTTCAAATACCTCAGGAATTTTATTTTTTTAAATAAGTTTTTTATTTATTTTTTCATCTTTATATATTTCATGTCGTGAATGTTTGTTTTCTGGGATAGCACATCCATACACATAATCATAACATTTTTTTACTAATTGCAATTC
>JANHFT010004945.1:0-14437 GCA_032467955.1 Pseudoxenodon macrops
TTTATTTATTTATTTATTTATTTATTTTGTCAAGCATATATAAGATTACAGAAATACATAAAATGTATAAATATGGTTATGAATACATGAGATGGTTACGAATACAATAGGGACATTAGGACAGGGATGGTAGACACATTGGTGTGTTTATGCACGCCCCTTACAGACCTCTTAGGAATGGGGTGAGGTCAACGGTAGACAGTCTAAGATTAAAGTTTTTGGGGGTTTGGGGAAGAAACCACAGAGTCAGGTAGTGCATTCCAGGCATTGACCTCTCTGTTGCTGAAGTGAAATTGCTCCCCATGAGGAAATCATAAGATTGTTGGCTCTGGCAGTTTCAGACTTCTAGGAGTCAAGGGAATAACCATCTTACTCAACCTACAATCATCACCTTCCAAAAGGCACCAGGATCATATACGGTACTTTCTTTTCTAATCACTTTTGGAAATTACTTGATAACTGTTTTTTCAGGTATTAGGAATCTTTGGATGGACATATTTTGTAGCACTTGGTGAGTTTTAAATACAAGTTTAAGGATCTTTTAAAAATCTGGAATAGACAGCAAAAGAATGATTAAAACTTTGATTTTGGATGGGCTAAGGATCTGGATAAATTTGTAAAAAGATTTGTAATTAATTATAGGAAACATTCCTATGGGAAAATGCTTTTATTTTGAATTCTTTTTTTTAAATGCTAGGATGGGACTTTGAAGGTTGGACACTAGAGGGAACTAGAAGAAGCTTAAGGTTAAAAGAACACTTAAATTTTGCTCAGCAACACAGAATGGAGCAGTTAATTTGTTAACTTTGGACATATTGAAGGACATTTTTGAACAATGGACGGAGAAACTAATTTTAAAAGTGCCCATCTGTATAGATAGACTATGCTTATAATGTTTATGGAAGAGAAACAAGTTTTATTGTCAAGAATGAGACTGATGTTAAAGTGAATTTAAAAATGACACGCTAAAAGAATAATATGGACACACAACAGAAATTGACTGATGTCTTAATAATACAAATAACAAACTAAGAGAGTGACCTGAATAATTTACTAAATTGGATTTACAAAAGATGCTTGTTAAAGCTTTGAATTTGGCTGCAGGCTCTCCTACTTACAAAAAAATATATTCTGAATGTCCATTTGTCCAACGTTACAGACTAAAACATTTTAAAGCCATAGAAATTCTAAAAAAGAACCTATACTCTTCAGGAAGCTTGATGTTGCTATGCATTTCACCATACTTTTAAAGTATTAAAATGATTTTCAAAGTCTTTTGACCATCCCATTTTTCAAATAACTTCATGCAACCCCTCTCCATCTTCCCCATACTTTCCCCCATACCAAACAACAGACAGAATATTAAATTTGCTCCTGCTGGTGTCCTTCAATCTTGGCATCAACTGGAAACAAAGCATAAAATATTCTCCCAACGTGATTCTAGGCAGATTGCATTTTTAACCTCTTCGTGTACAAGGGATATCCTTAGTAAGATGTGGCTTGGAAAACCTTATGTCTCTGTATTGTAATCAGTCATAGGCAACATGTGCTTCTCTAATTACTGAATCCCCATAAGTAGTTATTTAAAAATACTTGGCTTAACAATTTATTAATATTATGTCAATAATATGACAGGAACATAGTGTTATCTATATGCCCTTCTATATGCTTGAGCCATGCCTTGAGTCTTTTAACAATGACAGGGCTTTTCTTTTCCATTTAAATGACTACTTGCTTAGTCACAGTTGTCAACACAATGGAAAAGTTTCCTAAGGACTTCTCCAACAAGCAAGAGAAAGCAATATTTCATTCCCAATTAACAGTTGGATTTTTGTCAGGTGGATTTCATTCATTAAAGGCTGGATCTGATTGACTCCGCCAATTGCTTTGCTTGATCACTTAAGAATGACATTCTTTCATCTGCTCAGCTAATAAAATGTGGGAAAAGGTTTAGCTATTGTGCTTGCTTTTTAAAAAAATAGAAAAAGCAGTGCTGATTAGTACTTGGACCAGACACTGCTAAAAATATTAGGATCTGAGATTTTAAAACAGGGGTGTCAAACCTGATTTCATTGAGGGCCGCGTCAGGGTTGTGTTTGACCTCAGAGGGCTGGGGTGGGTGTGGCCAAGGTGGGCATGGCCAGCTCAATGTCACTCCTGTTGGAGGCACTGGTGGTGGCCCCAGCACTCTGCCAGCAAAAACGGGGTCCTAAGCTCTGTTTTCAGCTGCCATTGCCTCCTGCAACCCTCTGCCAGTGAAAATGGAGCTCGGAAGGTCCGGGTGTAAAACATCATTGAAGAAGACAATGACAAACCACTTTGGGACTCTGACCATAAAAATTACATGTCCATTAGGAAATCAATAGGAGGCATGCTGAATTTAAAGAAGACTTTATTGTTTGTTTGTTTGCCAATGCCATTCACTTTGATCAAAATGGGAGCTAATAACGGCTACTGTTTTTTTCCATTCTGGCTTTGCTTTGAAAATAGAAAAGGTGTCAAAATATCAAGCTGTTTGTGCAATTCCTTTTTCAAAAGACTAGAAATCTTCCCGTTCCGAAACATTGCAGTTTCAGATTTATTTAACTATATTCAAAAGGAGAAAGTGAGGTTAAAGATGATTTAGCTGTGATTGCTTTTTAAATTTTATATTTTGCTTCTTATCTAGCACAAAAAGGTAATCGTGTTTTTATGCTTTCTGGTTCTTGCCACTCCCAGTCATTTTTGAATCATTGGTTTTTCTTTTTTCTTTTCTTTTTTAAGGTTGAATTATTTTTATTCTTTTTCTTCCCATGACGTTTAATTAACGATAAATAACAGAATATGTTTGAATTTTCACACTGACTCATATAATTAAAGGAACCAATATCAGTTCTTGGCAAGTGACTGTTTATGAAAAATCCATTGCAAGGCAAAAATAAAATCTCAACCTATTTGAATTCTCAATCTCAAGCTTCTTGGATTTTACATTTGATAAGCTACTCACTCATTGACTCAATAGTATCTACCCAAGATTGGCAAAATTGGATTTCAGTCCTGATGGTGATTCCAGCCATTGGATCAGTGGTTTTTCAACAACCTGGTCTTATAACAATATTTGGTAAGCATAAGATATACAAAAGAAGTGTTCTATAATACTATTTTTTTCATTTTTATTAATTTTTGTGCCTTCAGGCTAGTGTTGATTCCCAGCGACACTCCATGCAGTTTTCTTGTCAATATTTTCAGAAGTGGGCAAGGTTGCCTATATTACAGCTCAGGGGGAAATAGAACTCACATTTTCCCAGTTTCTAGCCTGGTGCCTTAATTACGCAACCAAAGCAGTTCTCATTGCATTAGTTACTACGTATCAAAAAATGGTTCAATCAGAACATATAGACCAGTCAAAACTTTCTCAGACAGTGATGAGTTATTAATGACAACTCTTTGGTACTTTTTGTGAAAAACTAAGAGAATTGTAACTTTGATTTTGGGAATTTGCTGATTCGAATTAAATGGGATTATAAAAGGAATGTAAGCTATTCTTAATTTTAGAGTTGTATGTATTTTTCATCTATATCTCTATCAAAAAAAACAACCCAGAAAGCCATTCCTTTGTCTTTACTTTTTCTCGCTTGCACTTTTCTCGAGCATTTTGCCTTTCATTTTTCATTTTTCTTGCTTGTTTACATTTTATTCATTTTTCAAAATTTAGCAGAATCTTAAATTCTCATTTACTGAGGGGGGGGGAGAAACTCTTGTTATTCTTTTGGGAACTTTAATGCCTGAATTGTAGTCACACAAAGGTCCATGAGCCCCTTAAATGAGAGCATGTCTGCTTTCTTATAAATAAACCCACCACACCTCAGGACTGGGTATCATTCCTTATTTAACCACCCTCCCCTCTTAACTGTCTGCTCCTCTCCCCTGGGCAAAAATCTGATAACTCTTAAAATTGGAAATGCAAGGGAGAGAGGTTGGTACTTGGTTCTCTACAATCAAGAAACAAAAAGAAGCTTGATTAAGAGCAGGTCAGGGAAAGTTTCGTAACAGAAGTCTCTGGCACTTAAATGAAGTAAAGTTGATATCCATTTTTCATAGAGAGTGGTCTTACAAAAGCATCCAGCTCTCTCTGCTTCCTGCTAATTCAGTATCTGTTTCTCATTATTGAGTAGCCACTCATGTCATTTACTGAGTTTTGGTTAATCTCAGATGTGGTGGGTGCCTTCTAAAAAGATACTGAACAGATTTATGAAGGATGGGGCTCTCTGTGATTAATTTGATGGCTAAGAACAGAGGCAGCGTACCTTAAATCCCAGCTTCTAGGGAGCAACAATCAAAGAAAATTACCAACCTCCTGTCTGTGAGCTTCCTGAATGCATCTGAATTGCTAGCATGTGACACAGAACACTGAGCTAAATAGATCACTGGCTGAGCCTAGTAAGGCTCTTATGCTGTTAAATTCACCCTACTTCCTCTTATCCCAGTTGCCATTCGTCTTCCATTGAGACTCAAGAAATAACCTAAAGTCACCAAGTATTTATTATTCTGAGCCCTTTCCTGTAAATGACAAGCAGAGGAGAAGTTCTGTGAATCATTAGCATGAAATTAAATCCATCTAGGCGATGAACTGTGACATGCAAAATCCAGTTATAGGCAGTTATATAAAACAACCAATGTGATCTCTGATCCTTCTGTGCTCTGGACTTTTTCTTCTCTTTTTTCCTTCTTATTATCCTACTGAAGGGGACTGTCATTAATGAAGGAAAACTTTTGCTCATAATCAATCCGTAAAAATGATATCGGCTTTATAAAAATGGTACAGCTACGAGGTGATTGTAGCTTATTAATTCTGCTTAACTGGACAAACAAGAACTGGAAGTATCTATAGTAGTTTGTTACAATTGCACAATACTGCATATAAATTGTTTTCATGGCTAATTGGTCTATGCAAAATAATGCTTGCTCGCTAAAGTAATCTGGGCTATGGGGATAATCTGATTCAATTCCCTGATAAATAATTTAGAACTTTCAATTACTTCAGGCTTGTTAGATTTTGCTGGCCAAGATTAAAACAGGAAGAAGAAGCCTACAGACACACAAGGATAAGTTTATTGAAAAACCTACCCAAAACTGTTATTAATGAATCCCACCAACTTCTAAGATTAAAAACCAGCCCTATTTATAGTAAAATCTAGGTTCAAAATCTTACACCTATTTCTCCAGTTTCTTGTTATGATATAAACCAGACTGGTTATTTTAGCGTTTGTTTCTTCTCACTTTGAACCATTTCTCAGGTATGTTCTATGAGAGAGAACATAGTTGAAGTGTTTTCAAGTTAACCTCCAGCTTTCATTGAAATAGAAACTTCAGCACATGCCAAAGATCACTCTCTCCTGGAAGCTCTGTGACTTGGTTGGGGGGAAAAGACTTCACTCACTTCCTGAATAAGTGTTTTGATACTTCCATGCTATTAATGTCTATGGCGACTCTCAATCATTCCCGGTCATGGTTGTCCCAAAGGTGCATTTTCAAGAGGCAACTGAACTTTCTGATTTTTCTTAGAAGATGTTTCTCTTCTCATCCATGAAGCTTCTTCAGTTCTTGAATAAGAAGCAAAACGTCTTCAAAGAAAAACCAGAAAGTCCAGTTGCCTCTTGAAAAAGCACTTTTTGGACTTCCATACTATTAACTTCCTAACATTAGCCACAATAACAACAAAATGATGGCACATGCATCATGACATCCAAGTGCAAGCTGTACCCTTTTGTATTTCTATTGCAACATTTTGTTGCAAGTACATAAATAAAGGACAGTTTTGATGCAACACACATTTTATAACTTGGCTTCCCTGATCCTTGTTGATGAAGAAATGTCCCCAGGATTTCCCAGACTGGACAGTCCAGTGCAGGTTCCAGTGCAGGTTGCATGAAGTCCTACAGTGTATGATGGAGAAGCAAACCAAGAAATTGTTATCAATGAGCTGTGGGGGGAATTTTTTTCACTAAATATCTCCTCCATGACAGACCCCAACATTGTTGGAAAACTCCTTTCACAGTGCTGGGTTCTCCCAACTGCTTTCCAGAACCAGGAAAGGACGTTGTTTTCCTTGCCAGAGTAAATGAGTACATTTCATAAACAAAATTGCTTTCAAATGGCATATATCCTCTGAGATAATCACATCTCAATATTTTGGCATTCTTGCATGAGATCACATTAGCCTTTCAAAGTAAGGTCAGCAAAGTTTCATAACATGTGACAGACAGCCTTGTTGGATTTCAGATTTTTTTTTTTTTAATGAAACGAGTACATGTTCTCAGGAAGAAAAGAAAATCTTGTCTTCATTATCAAGATTCTAATTCAATTGAGCTGTTTGTGTTGTATCAGTCTGGCTGACCTCATCTGATGGTGGATGCTGATAAGGTCTGTTAATTAAAATACCAGTTGTGTAAACAAGTACCTTAAAAATAACTCAGAAAAGAACAAAAACAAATCACTTTCATACTGTTATCAATAAAACTACACACACAGGTAAGATTTGAACTCATATTTAAGCTAATGACATCCAAGACTACTTGTCCTTTTCAATAGTAGTCAAGGAACCATAATGTAAGACTACAGAAGTTTTGTTTTGGTCTAGTGTTACAAACCAGGAGACTGTGAGTTCTAGTCCCACTTTAGGCATGAAAGCTTGCTGGGTGACTTTGGAAAAGTCATTTTCAGCCCAGCTCACCTCACAGAGTTGTTGTTATTGTTGTCGTGAGAAAAATAGGAAGAGGGAGGGATATAAAGCATGTTAGATTCCTTGAATTATTAATTAAAATAATAGAGGTGAGATTTTTTTTTAATCTAAAAAAAACCATCGTCTGGAATAGAAGCAATGTGAAACTGGATATAGGTGGTCAACTCTAAACTCAGTACAGAAATTGGACCATGGCAGCGAGCATAAGGTATTCTAGATGAGTACCTATAATTCTTTTGAAATACAGGATGTCCAGCTTGAAGTTGCTGTTTGATCTATAGCATGGCTGACTGGGGAATTATGGGACTTGAAGTCCACAAGCTTTTAAATTGCCAAGATAGGTGACCCCTACCTTAGACCATATTGGTTGATGCACCATCCCTGGCAATTCCTGGTAAAATTATGCTTGCTTGGGCAAACTTTTCCCTAGAGTAGGAAAGAGATTCTGCACTCAGGTTGCTGATTGTGAAAACCTAGACTAGTATCCTCTTTATTATGCTATAGACAGTAAGTGTCACAAAAGTGTGCAATTCATTTTCAGTAAAGAAGTTACAATTGGATAAGTTCTTTTTCTCTTGTTAATTTAATTTTAGTTCTGTCCATTAGCCAAGTGCACAAGGATCTAATTTATCAATAATGTTGTCATCAACATTTATCTTGCATCTATGACTGATTCCTCATAAATTCATTAAAGAAGAAGAACGCTTCTGATAGTTATTGTAACTCTTGAATGGCTCCATATTCTTCATATTAGCAGAATCTGAGTAAATTGAAAATATTCTGTCTTTTGATTAAAATTCCTTTGCATGATTGCAATGTTTTTTGCAGCATTTTTGCTAAGAATTTAATCTTCCAAATGGAACAACAGTTTAATTTCCCCTTTTAACTAGGAGTTTTAATAGCAAAATCTTTGTTAACCATTATACGCAAGTGTATTCAAGCAAGAATTTATTAAAAATAATTGTGGAATAATATTTTTAGTACAACATGCATTTTAAGAAGTCTAAACCTGACAGTGGAAGTTCTGTAGCTAAAACTCTTGTAATATTCTCTTTTTAGTGGTGGAAATGAATGCTAAGCACTGAGTAGCAGAAAGGTAGTCCTCAGCATGACCACAACTGAGCACTTTACAAGGTGCTTGTAAAGTGAGCCATGCCTGATTTTGTGACCTTTTTCACTGTGGTTGTTAAACAGGTGAATCATACAGTCATTAAGTGAATCTGGCTACCCCCAATGGCTTTGCTTGTTGAAAGCCATCTGAAAAGGTCTCAAATGGTGATCACATAACCCCAGGATGCTACAATTACAGGTAGTCCTTGACTTATGACTACCATTAGCCTTACATTTATGTTGCTAAGTGAGACATTTGTTAAGTGAGTTTTGTCCCATTTTACAACCTTTCTTGCCATAGTTGTTAAGTGAATCATCACAGCTGTTAAGGTAGTAGCACGGTTTTTAAGTCAATCAATGGCTCCTCCATTGAGTTTGCTGATCAGAAGGTCGCAAAGGGGGATCACATGACCCCACGACATTGCGATCTTCATAAATATGGCCCAGTTACCAAGAATCCAAATTTTGATCATGTGACTATGGGGGTGCTGCAACATTCGTAAGCGTGAAAAATCACTTTTTTCAGTGCCATTGTAACTTTGAACAATCACTAAACAAACTGTTGTAAGCCAAGGACTATCCATATTGCAAATACAAATGTAAGTGTGAGGACTGGTTGTAAGGCACTTTTTCAGTGCCGTTGTAACTGTTTGAACAGTCTCTAAACAAATGCTTGTAACTCAAGGACTACGTGTATTTATATTCCTTCCTCATGAAATAGGCCGTAATGATGCCAAGGCTTGATGTCAGAATGGAAGGATAGTATTGAGAGAAAGGTTTTTAATGCCTTGGTTTTTGGACTCTCCTTGCCTGTCTAATTTCTAGATTTCTAATTTCACTCCTTCAGCACAGAATGGCAGTTTGTGAAATATATTTGATGAAACTGTGGTAGAAATGTAATGGTTCATGAAGTGTTAGATGCATTCTGCTCCCCCCCCCAAACTTCCTAACACTTGGTCCCTGATTAAGTGAGCAAGTCTTTCTTAATTGCTTTGAAATTACATAAGATTATTATGGATTATTATATCATCCCATAAGATTATTAATGAAAGGTTGTTATAAAATCATGGTTAAGATTGAACAGTGAGCATGTAAAACCATGAAAGCTGGATATAGAAAGAGAGCAAAAGAATGAAGGCAACTTAGATATGGCTGTATCAAAAACAGCTTAAAGATTTAGCTAACGGCCTATGTTTTAGTTTAGTTTTTATACAATTTAATGCATTTATTAACTGTTTTTACCATTGCTGTACATCACCTAGAGTTGCTGTTTGTGGTGGACAGCTACATTAAATTTGGTTTAATAAATAAATATTTCCTCCTGTGGTTACAAAATGAAAGAATGTAGTCTGACATGGTAGATTAGTTTTTTTCATGTCAGAAACACCAAAAACTGGAGAAATTTGTAATAGCTTTTTTTTTTAATGTATAACCTCTTTCTGCAGATTCTCAAAAAGCAGACAATGAAAGTGTAGCAGGACAGATGATCAGCCAACCAAAAACACATTCCCTGTATTAATGTTAACAGAAGGTGATGACGAGATGCTGGAAAAAGAGTTGAATAACAGAGTTGAAAGGGACCTCAGAGGACTACTAGTCCAACCCCCTGCTCAAGGTGGAAACCCAATACCATTACAGACAAATGGTTGTCCAATGTCTTTGTAAAGACTTCCAATGTTGGAGCACCCACAGCCTTTGGAGGCAAGTCATTCCACTGAATCACTGGAAGATTTCAAGGACTGCCATCTGTCAGAAATGGTGTATGCTTGGGCAGGGAGTTAGACTAGAGTTGGTGTCAAACTCAAGGCCCAGGGACCGGATCCAGCCCACAGGGTGCTTAGATTTGGCCCATGGCGCTGTCCTGGAAACAGTGAAGGACTGGCCCATAGTGCCTCTGCCAGCAAAAATGGAGCTTGGGAGAGCTTGTGTGGCCCTCCTGAGCTCCGTTTTTGCTGCTAGAGGGTTGCAGGAGGCCACCACAGCCAAAACAGAGCTTGGAAGCCTGTTTTTGCTATAAGAGTGCTCTGGCCACCACAGGTGCCCCAACACCAGTGACATCGAGCTGGCCATGCCCACCCTGGCCATGCCCAGCCTAGCCCCCCAAGGTCAAACACAACCCTGATGTGGCCCTCAATGAAATTGAGTTTGACACCCCTGACCTACAAGGTTCCTTCCAACTCTTGTTATTCTGTTCTGTTCTGCTTGATGAATGCCATTTCTAACTCACTACAATGAAGTCTATATGAAGCCACTATATGAATATAGTTTCATGCACTCATGTTCTACCACTTTTTAAAGAAACTGTACTAGCTTCCAGGATGAATCTGATCCAAGTTCAACCTGGTTGTGAGAATGTTTAATATCTGAATGGTTTGAAACTTCAGTAATTGAGACAGTGCCTCACCCTTGAACCTGGGCATACATATAAATGCAAAGAAGGCAACAATGAATCATGCATCATAACACCATGGTGTGAGCTCCATTCCTTAAATATCTGCATGCAACTTCCTTTTTCCCCCTTCTTTCCTCTATAATAAATATATATTCTCTTTAATGTTAACAAAATGTCATTAATAATACTAAGAGTAAATAAATACCTTTGCATTCTAGATTAATGAAATGAAAGGTTAGGGGGGGAAATCAGCCTAATTCATATTCATTGTTCTATAAATGAATTAACATATTTGTCACAATGAACTAATGGAGTGTATTGTTCCTTTTACTATTATTTAGATACCTTGGGAGTGTGTAGAACAGACTAATTCAAAGGTGTTAAAGGATCAATTAAGTTATACAAAATACTCATTAAAATGTGTCAGGTAAAATCCCAATGCTACTTAAAAGTTACAGAATATATGTTCATTTATAGTCACTGTTAATACTATTTTATGTGCTAAAATAGAGTGGTTAAGAAGAAAATAAGAAAATTGTATTAATCTCCTTGTGTAATAGCAATAGCACTTAGACTTATATATCACTTCATAGTGATTTACAGCCCTCTCTAAGTGGTTTACAGAGTTAGCGTTTTGCCCCCAACAATCTGGTCCTCATTTTACCCACCTTGGAAGGATGGGATGCTGAGTCAACCTTCAGCCTGGTGAGAATTGAACTGCTGGCAGTTGGCAAAATTAGCCTGCAATATTGCATTCTAACCACTGCACCACCATGTCTTTTTTGTGTTATGACCATGGCAATATGTTTTATGAATTGAAAAACATGACATTCTTTTGCAATCCATCATTTTTTAATATTTTTAAAATTCCATTTAGATTTAAGTTCCCTTGATAGTCTTCTTCCTTGCCCTGTTTTGCAAAAAAAAATGCTGACAAACAATGTGTAGCAACAGACCCTTGCTACAAATCAGGTGTTGATTTCTCTTTCTAGTACTCTGTCACAGAGGTGGGTTCTGAATTTTCCTACTACCAGTTCACTCAGGGTCACGCCTCAAGCGCACACCAGTCAAAAACTAGCTTCTGCGCATGCACAGAAGCAAAATCCAAGATGGCGGTGCCCACGGAGCCACCGACAGAACCAGCTTCGTGATGTCACAACAGAGTTACTACCTACTTTCGTGATGGCGAACCTATGGCACGCGTGCCACACAGGTGGCACGCAGAGCCCTGTCTCCCAGCATGCCAGCCATCGCCCAGCTCAGCTCCACTGCGCATGCATGCATGCCTCTCACCGGCCAGCTGGTCTTCTGGTCTCTGCCACACATGCCCGGGGGCAGGATATTTCCACACGCTGCGCTGAGGAAAGAAATTGGAGAGATCGGAGAAGGCATGGGAGGGAGGAATCCTGGAGGAAACTAGCGTGCGCTGGGAAAAGAAATTGGGGAGATTGGAGAAGGCACGGAAGAATCCTGGAAGAAACTAGCATGTACAGGGGAAAGAAATTGGGGAGATTGGAGTAGGCACAGAAGACTCCTGGAGGAAACTAGCGTGCACAGGGAAAAGAAATTGGGGACATCAGGGATTCTCCCCCGGCCATGGGGGGGGGGTGTCACCTGTGGGGCAGCATTGCATTAGGGGGTTGCACGCAGACACACATGCACATGCATGCTTTTTTGGCACCCGAGGAAAAAAAGGTTAGCCAGCACTGACTTACTCTATAGAACCGGATAGAACCGGTAGGAACCCACCTACCGGTTGGTGGGTTCCTTCCGGATCTGTGGGTTCCTACCAGTTCTGCTCTGTCATAATTATTTTAACCAATGTCCATGTTTGAAAAAGGCACAAATTTTGATATTTTGATAAATTCCAAATACCGAGATATAGCTGAGAAAGGACATATATCACTTTGTAGAAAGTACACTGTAATAGGACAAGACTAAGCCAAATGGGTTAATTTTCTAACTCCTGAATTACAGGATGATTATTTAAAAAAAAAATTTTATTACCTATTTTAAAATTTGTTTTAAAATCGGAGTTCTATTGTTTATTAATGCAATGTCAACCTCATTATATCCAGGGTCATCTAATAACAACTTCATTGACATCACATAAAGAAAGGTTACTGCTTTAGAAACCATAGATATCTCTTCCAGATATTGTAACAATTGTGGAACTGAAGAGTAGCATCTTCATTTCATCAAAAAAACAGTGTTTACTTATATTGGCAAGAAGTACTTTGATTTTTGTGATTTATCTCAAACTTACAAGAAGGAAGGAGGAGAGGGGAGGAGAAAAGGAGGAGAAGGGAAGGGGAGATTTCTGATGATCCATGCCAGGTTCCCAACTAAAATCAATAAGGAAACTAGCACGAATTTGGAAGTTGCTTGTGATGCTTGTTTGCTTGCCTGGGATCATTTTGTTTCTCTGTCTGAGTAAGGAAATATCTCTAAAAGGATGACTCATTGGGTCATGGATTGTCTTGCAGGTTGCTAAATATATCAACACACAATAATAAGAATGAACATATAGGATAAAAAAGATTTGGAGATCTATTTATTTATATCATCTAGATATTTATCATCTTTCTTCTATCCATCATCAATCATTTACCTATCATATCTATTTATCTGTCTGTCTGTCTGTCTGTCTGTCTGTGTCTGTATCTGTATCTGTATCTGTATCTATATGTCTGTCTCTAATGTATATCTTTTTATAGTTACAAATAGTTAAAGCCAACAAAGTTGTTCAAAAATTAAAAGATCAATAATAGCACTAAGACAAACACAAAACTATAAAACTATAGCTATTGAGTGTGATCAATCTCTCACCAGCAGCCCTTCTAAAATTTTACAGTCTACTTCATGAGATCCTATTAAATGCATTCTACTATTGCATACTATTAAGTTGTTAAAGGGGGAAAAACATGTTTAGCAGGTTCATACTCAATTAATAAAAGACATTCTACTGAAAGCCTACATGACATAAATGTTTATTCAGCTACTGATTTCCAACTCAGTGATCGGTTTATCTGCTATGGGTAATAAACCTTTTAAGAAAAATTGGCCCTTATCTAAATGCATTAACCTTTCCTAGGTTGAAAAAAGATATTTTTAGAGCTTGGTGCAATGTTTTCCCTTGTTTACTTTTGTGAAGTAGATCTTCTCTAATCCCATGAGCTAAATTTTTATCTGCTCTCATAGCTGAAGCAACAGTCTCCTCATAATGGAAGGTGTTGTAGGTATCTAATCCCTGAAGGAGAATCTGAGTTTACTTAGCATCAAAATGTTCTCCACCTTGGCTAAGCACAGTATGTAAGAACTTTAGTATTGAAGTGTTTGTGAAGTAAATAATTCCAACTACTAACAGGGACAGGACAATTGAGGCAGAAGGTAAATTAAAAGGGCTTGAGTGTAGAATAACAAATGGCTCTTAGGGCAGAACATTGTGGTTTAAAAGAATTCTGATTGCAAACAAAATCCATGAAGAAGCAACAGAATGAAGAATGAAGAAGCCCAGGTAATCAGTACTGTAAGGAATTGCAGCCAAAATAAAAATCCACAACTGGAGTCTGTTTGCAGCTCCATTGTGGCAAACATACCTGTAAATCAACAGTTTCCTGGCAGGACACTTTTTCAGTCAGGATTAAATCTTGTCACTCAAACCCATAACTGACATGGGTCAAATAGCCATCTAGAAGTGATGAGCCAATGAGAAATAGACTCAGCTGTTAATGGCATTGTCATTTTACTGACGTTGTTTTCCACATCTTCATTTCCTCTTCCTATTTTTAAAAATTAATTTACAGGGATTGGGGGGGATAGATACTATCAGTGCCTAATGACTGAGAATTGTAGATTTATTTTTTAACTTGAAAACCAATTTTCAACCTTCTTACAAATAAAATGTTATTTCTTCCCAAATGCCTGAAATATCAGCAGTGACAAAAAGTGCATTTCATTTCATTTCTATTGCTGCAAGGGTGGCATTATTTAAATGAGTTTAAAATATAAAACTGCACATGCACACTTGTTCATATATATATATATATATTCGGAGAGAAGACGCAGTTGTGAAGTAGGAAATGGGAAAGGAGCGGGAAGAATATAATGTAATGTAATACCCGTGTTTCCCCAAAGATAAGACAGGGTCTTATTTTCTTTTGACCCCCGAAATAAGCACTTGGCCTTATTTTCAGGGAGGTCTTATTATTTTT
>JANHFT010004945.1:29040-44899 GCA_032467955.1 Pseudoxenodon macrops
CATTAGGTGGCCAAAGTATTTGAGTTTCATCTTCAGGATCTGACCTTCTAAAGAGCAGTCAGGGTTGATCTCCTCTAGGACTGACTGGTTTGATTGCCTTGCAGTCCAAGGGACTCCCAGGAGTTTTCTCCAGCACCATAGTTCAAAGGCTTCAATTCTTTGGCGTTCAGCCTTTCTTATAGTCCAACTTTCACAGCCTCTAATTTGAACTTTGGTTTTATTACTGCAAATCACTAAGACATTATAATGTAATAGATAGTGGCCTAAAATGCCTTCAGGTGAATTCCTGGATACTTGGTGAAGATATTGATTTATGTCTTTTGGCAATAAATGGAAATGTCTTGTGACTTCTTCTCAGATATCTGCTGTCACAAGTGTCACCTACAGTCTTGGGAGTTCTACTCACATATTAACTAGCTTTGATTCTGTTTAACTTTTTGGGATCAGCCAAGTTCAGCAGTCTGCCAGAGTAAACCAATTGATGGTGTAAAAAATAAACAAATATGTTCAGGCTTTAAAGCTTAACTCCTGGACATCCTGATTTGGTTCAAATATCCCATTATGTCATGATTTGCCAATTATTAACAACAACTTGCACAAAACATTAAACTCTTAACTCATGGCTTATGAACATAATGCAAGGTGCCAACTTTTCCTTCTGACATAATATCCACAAAAGAGTTTGGTGCTACACGTTTTCTGTTCCAGCACTTAATACATTGTGTGAACTGGAATAGGCTTTTTATATGAAGGCAGCCAGACACATGAAAAAATTGAAGTGGAGTGCTTTTTAGAATAGTGACAAAAATCTTCATTTATGATCCATTTTAGCTGGTCAAGATATTTTAGCATTGTACAGGTACTATTTGCGTCTTATGCTTTTTTCCCCCCTTTTCATTCAATCGACTGCTGGGACAAGTTCTTACAGTTTTCTTGACTAGGTTTTTCAGAAGTGGTTTGCCATTGTCTCCTTCCTAGGGCTGAAAGAAAAATAACTGGCACAAGGTCACCCAGTTGGTTTTGTGCTTAAAGCAGGACAAAAATCCATGGTCTCCTGGTTTCTAGCCTGATGCCTTAACCACTACACCAAATCGGCCCTCTCTGTCTTATAAATAGGATACTGTAACTCACATAACAGCAGCTTTGGGGAACTTAGACATTGTTCATGTGTGTGAATTTCAGTTCCCAGAATTCACAGAAATAATCATGCTAACTAAGGAATTCTGGGACTTGACAGCTGGAGCATGTCCAGGAGGGGAAGGCTATCTAAGAGTCATGATTCCAGCTCCTACATTCTTCTGCAAGTCAGCTCTTCCTTCCTTTGGTCTCCTATCTTGAACAGAATTTCTGTTCAAATTGTCTTGAATGTGAGTAGTAGTTTCCAAATGATTGGGGGGAAAGGCCCCAGTTTACTTGTGTTTGAGGAAACATGACTAGTAATTCCACAGCAAACAGAATACACTGAGCTAAACTCCTACATTTATTCCAGTGTTCTGTTCAGACATATTGATAGTCTAAATAATTATAACAATATAAATTGATCATACTTATGTAGGGAGTCATGGAAACGGCTTGGAAAAAACAACCTAGAAGCCATTAAGATAACAGGAGCAGGAACATGTCCTAAATCCAGGAAGTAGGAAAGTATTTGACAGGGACTTAGATTGGTTCCCCACTAACCAACAGTGGTATAAGGAGGGAGGGAACAGAGGTAGACTAATAGATTCTATTATTACAGTCCATCTCAATAAAGTATATTTCTGGTTTTCCTGTGGAGTCAGTTTCTTGATCTGGTCTAACCCATAGGGATGATGACTTGTAATTTAAATCATTTGTTTGATTTTTCTTCTTCTGCTGGATATTTGTTGTTTGACTGGCTGTTGTTTCACATAGCTGTCATTATCTACAAAATGCAACACTGTTTAATTCTCTTCTTTAAGGTGTCAGAATAAGTGAAGTTGAAATAAATGCAGAGCAGATGTGTTGGCCTTGTATAAAACACAAAAATGTTATGGCACATTAAAGGTTAATTTGTTGTATTCACTGTATTGCTTCATACAGTTTTAATGAACTGATATCTACTTTAGCATACATATACTACATTATCGAGAAACAAAATAATTCTTTAATGAGAAGAAATTAAATTCTAAAAGGAACTTAAGAAAAATTACCTGCAAGAAATTCATGCAGAATTAAATAGTAATTATTCACATAACAACGTTGACTATGAATACAGATATTCATTTATTTTATTTATTTATTTATTTTGTCAAGCACGTATTAGATAACATATATAGGTATAAAATGATTTGAATACATGAAATGATTATGAATAAAAGGGAACATTAGGATACGGATGGTAGTCATATTTTCTGCAATCGAGTTTAGAGCAATTTACTTTAAGTTTGTATCTATTGTGTGCTCCTGTATTGTTGTGGTTGAAGCTGAAGTAGTCATTGACAGGTAGGACATTGCAGCAGATAATTATATGAACAACGCTTAAGTCATACCGAAGGCGCCATAGTTCTAAGCTGTCTAAGTCCAACATTTCAAGTCTGGTGGCATAAGGTATTCTGTTGTGAGCAGAGGAATGGAGGATTCTTCTCGTGAAATATCTCTGGACACGTTCAATTGTATTAATGTCCGATATGCAGTGCGGTTTCCAGACAGATGAGCTGTATTCGAGAATTGGTCTAGCAAATGTTTTGTATGCTCTGGTTAGCAGTGTCATATTACCAGAGAAGAAGCTACACAAGATTAGGTTTACAACTCTTAATGCCTTTAAGTTACAGTGGGCTTTGGTGTTGTTACAGTGGGCTTTGGTTTCATTCTCATAAAACAATGAGACTGAATTGAATAATTCGTTGGGGTCTTATCCTGCTTTGAAGGATATATACATTAGTTTTATTTCTCTTGTACGTGAATATAGATTATATTAATGTTTGATTCATTTGTTACATGCAATCAAGTTGGTGTTAACTCTTAGTAACCACATAGATAGATTTTCTGCATTATGATCTATCTCTACTCTCATCCTTCAAGCCTTCCTGCAGTGCACTCATCACCACTGTAACTGAGCCCATCCACCTTGCTTCTGGTTGTCCTCTTTCTTTTAAGGAAAGGAACTTTTCTCCAGCTTTAGGACCTTCTCTAAAGAGCTAGGCCTTCATACAATATGTCCAAAGTAGACTAATTTGAGCCTTGTCATTACACCAAACTCTGGGTTGATTTGTTCAATGATCCATTTCTTTTCTTGGATGTTCAGTAGTGTTCTATAACACTAATCAGTAGTGTTCTATAATACAAACGTTCAAAAGTATCAATATTGTTCCTATCCCACTTCTTCAAGGTCAATTTGTCACTTCTATATTGTCATGGGGAAATACCATTTGCTTGCACTATATACATCTTTGTAGGCATATAGACACAAGATGGTCTTTGAGTATCCTTCTGAAGGTCTTCATAGCTGCTCTACCAAGTATTAGTCTGTGGAATATTTCTTGTCTGGTAGTTCCTTTATTTTTTTGGTTGATCCCAAAATGCAGAAACTATTTGTGGGCATGTTGTGTTTGGATATTTTTTTTTTACAAAAAATGAACTATAATGTGAAACAATTGATAACCATCTCATGTATTTACCGTATATATCGTGGGACTGTATGGTATTGTGATACTCTCTTGGGTTTATATTTTGTTTTATCTTGTAATTTTGCACATTTAACATATCTGCTGTTTTGATGAATGGAAAAATTGGATATACATTGGAGAGAGGAAATAATTGTAGAGCTGATTAAGGTCAATCATAGAAATCATATTGAAAGTACAATATATGTCAGATGAATAGAGTGGTTTAATAGGATTAAATCTCTGGCTGATCTCAGTGACACTTATTTCTAAGTACACGTATAGAGGATTTCATTGTAGATAAGATCACTTGTACAATTATACAGCTGGCTCAAACATACTTTTCTAATTCATTACTTTATTACTACTAAATTCAGTCTGATAATTCATTTTTAAATAGCTGAAATACCATTCATCAGAGAAATGGATTGCTGTTACAAATACACTAGAATAATAAAAAACTTCAGATCACCAAATAATTTATGACTGAAACAAACAATTATTTTCCTATCAAATTATACTGCCACATTTGGATTATAACTCTCTATTTTTCAAGCAAAGCCTCATATTGACAGGTGTTGTTGTATAAATAGCTATAATAGTTGAATAATGAACTATGTGGAAAAGATTACTTCTGTTTTTACAGTCTGTTTTAATGTGATACTTAAGCAATTGTTTTTCTTTGTTTTCTCCCAAGAGAAGAAAATGCCCATGAGATGAGCACTCAGTGAGAAATTGTTCCACCTTTGTGTGCTTTTATGACAATGTTTTGTTTCATTATACAGTTATCTGTCCTGGAGTCTGCAGCCTCTTGAACTTCCTGCATTTCATTTAATTCGAAGGAAAAATAATAAAATTCCAGGGAACTCATACAAGATGTTTAAGATCAGGAAATTTGCTGCAAAATGATGAGGAGAGAGATAACATCTGTGCTCTCTTCCACTTTCAAAGCTGCAGTGAGCTCAAAAACTTAAAATCTAAACATATTCAAAAGTGTCTTGAAAGTGGGGTAGAACAACTGAAGTAATTTTCACTTGGGCTGTTGTATAGACCTGTGGAGCAGGACGTCTTTTCAGTGATAGCTTGACCAGAGCAACTTCAAGGGCTGATTTTCAAACCAACATCACAATATCACTTCTAAGAGTAAACAATTGTATTGCTTCACTTTGTTCACAGATTTTTTTTTGACAGCTACTTAAGGGGATACTGTCATTCCCCTCCTCATTTGAGAGGTGCAAAGGAGGATGTTCTGCTCATATCCTATGGCAGGGGTCTCCAAATGTGGCCACTTTAAGACTTGGGCAACTGCCCATGACTGGCTGGAGAATGTTGGGAGTTTGAAGTTCACAAGTCTTAAAATGGCCAAGTTTGGAGACCCCTGTCCTACAGTATGGATCACTTCAACTTTTGATGAGTCGTTTTGGAGAGCACATCCTTCTGCCATCTCCAGCATGGCCCCTACCAGAGCCCAAAGCAGTTTGCCCTGAAGCACAACATCCATTCACAAGTCTCTTCAAACTTTGATAAATGACATGCAAGGTTCATGTTTGGAGGCAACACAAATTCCTTCATCAGAGCAAATTGCATTTCTTCTTTGCTTCAGCTGAAAGAATCATGTTGCCTTTGGGATGTAATTTTTTTTTTTAATTGAAGCAATTCAAGGTCCTCTTGCTGAAGTCTAGTTTTCAAAGGGAATTAATTGAGAAATCAAAAGATAGCATTCAGCACAGCCTCACCTCTGACCAAAGTCCGTATGACCCAGTTACACGCTTGTTTTTCTGCTCAAAAACAAAACAAAACAACCAACACAGTAGCTAAAGTTATGAAGGCTTCTAATTGAATTAGAAATTGAAAGCTGACTTATCTTTATTGCTTCCCATTTTAAAATTCTGTAAAACCTAGTTAATAATGACAAAACTGTCCTAAAGTAGTAATCTGAAATAAGCTAGAAGAGTGTTGTTAAACACTTTCCGCATACAACTTTCGAGGCAGAGAAATATGCATTACTGGCTTATATAGTATCTGACAGATACTGTGATTCCCCGAAAATAAGACCCTGTCTTATATTTTTTTTGAACCCCGAAATAAGCGCTTGGTCTTATTTTCGGGGAGGTCTTATTATTTAGGGTTGTGTGGAGCAAGACGGGGCTCCTCTTGCCATCTTACCTGATTTCCAGCTCTGTCTCCCTAACCCTAACCAGAGGAAATGATGGGGAGGACTTATTTTCAGGAAGATTTTATTTTGGGGAGGGCTTATTTTGGGGAAAACACAGTAGCTGTGGAGAAATAATGGGCTAATAAAGCAAGCGATCCTTAACCATGAATTCTGTTGTTCAACGTTCAAAATGGCCATTTTAAAATTGGTTCAAAATGGTAAACAATGGGCTATTGGAACTCCCATTATCCCATTTTAAAGAGCTGACGTAACAATCATCATTAAAAGCATTTGAACAGTACTTGGAAGAATGGGGATGAGATCATTAATAAAAAATGAGCATTCATACTATAGATCTGGCAGACAAAGTAGCTTGTAGCCTTATTCCTGGCCATAATTCCTTAACACAGAGTATTCTTTCAGACGCTTGCTTCGTCTGTTACCTGAGTAATACAACAACATAAATATATTTTCTTCTAATCATATCTGAATATCACTCTAATTTTTTTTTCTTAGCATTGCAAGACTCAAAATAAACCACTAGTCACATTGATATGCCATGCTAAGCTTGATCAATGATGCTTGATTTCTTGATCCTGTAGAAGTGGCTATGTAAACAAATCAAGAATTATGGCTAGATTTGGGAGTTATGGCTTGTTTTTGGCTTCCAACTCTTAACTTGCTTTAGGAGGAAATAAAGCAGAGTTGCCAGTCTGCATATTGTACTAATCAACTAAATAATGGATTTTTCATGATTTATCCACCCATTCCCACTGCGGAGACAAAGTAAGGAGCACACACCAAGTAACATGCATCACAGCATGATGCTCTGAGCACATGAAAGGGACATGTTATTCTTCTTATGAACTGTATATTCGTGATTATATGAATCAATGTTATATCAGCGAGTACAATCTCTTCTCAGAAAAATATACTGAGCTACACATAATAGTTAAAGATTACCTCCCAAACTTCGACTCTTGTTTGCAAGGTTTGCTGTATCTTTCAAAAGAACGTTAAGGCATAATCAAATGTCTTTGTGCAACTGCAGGCAAAAGTGGTGAGGCTGTGCCTTGTGTTAAGAACTTGCAAGGATTACAGAAGAGAATGACAGAGAGAAAAAGAGAGCCTGTCAGTGTGATTGTAGTTTGTCAGGGTAATATAGCCTTCCCAGCCCATCATATTTGAGATTTACAATGGGTAGTGTGGACTGGAAATGCTGGGAGTTTCAATTCAGCATAACCGAAAGGCCCCAGATGCACAGGCTATATTAAGCTGTTATCCAACTGTCAATCAGCTGCAGACAAGAAAATTACAACATCTTTTGGAATGCACGAGAACAACACCCTACAGCCACAGTTACATAACTGAGAGGGCGGACTACAACAATTGTCTGGATATAGAAGCTGCTGAAGTCCACTCTGATATACAGTAGAACCTCTGGTCATGAATGTTTCTGACGATGACCAAATTGGGTTCTGACCAAAAAATTCACTTTTTTTGCGGCCGATTTTCTCTTCTGCACCACTTTTTAATTTTCTATATATGCCAAATTTCCAAAATTAGGTTTGGGTTATGACCAAATCAGTTTGCAACCAAAGTTATGGAACGAATTATGGTCGTGACCAGAGGTTCTACTGTAATTATAAAAAGTATGATTCTCTTTGCCAATTGACCACTTAATATCAGTTCTTACATACTGGCAAGGTAAAGGTGCGTGTGGTGTACAGCTTTGTATAGCTTCAAGGGATTGGGAATCAGACTATGTGTCAGGGTTCCAAGTAATAGATCCAACGCAAGCAAAACTCCAAGGCAGGTTGATTCCTCGAAGAATAGCTTTATTGGAATTATCAAATTGGCACGTATCTGGTGAAAATCAACTCTGAGAGGCCCCTTGGTTTTCATCTAATTAAAAGTAAAAGTTTTCCCCCCAATCCCAAACAATTAGTCACATGGCCCAATCAATGCAGCATCCACTGGTCTGGTGACATCACTTCTCCTTCCTCTGGACAGGTGTGAGAATGTCCTTGGTTCCCAGGTGAAAGAATTTAATTTTAACTACGCAACCCCAGCTATCTCTAATCCCCCCCTCCCTATCCCTCACTCCAGTGTGGCAGCACTGAAGCTCCAAGATGGCTTCAGCCAGGTCAGCTTCAGGGTTGACATTATGACCATGGTTTTGGCCACCATTCTGGTCCCAATGTCAATAGTGATTGGAGGGGGCTTGAGTCTCTTGTAATCTTTTAGCTAAAAATACCTGCTGTCCTAACTACTTGTTAAAACAACATGGAAGGCAGCAACAAAGGTATCTGCAGGGTGTTTCAAAAAAAAGGACAAGGTAACAGTTCTGCAATGAAAGTACCCATCCTTTTTTAAAAGTCATTGTACCCACAATGAATTTTAAGAAGGACATTTATCACAGGGCCACCATCTGGAGTTGCTTCACACACCCACACACTCTGATACCTCTATTGTTGCCTTCTATTTTGCTTTAGTAAGTAGCTGGCAAGTGGAATCTCCATACAATGTCAGATAATAACCTTGGTGGTTTTAATGCTGGTATTTACCTTTGAGTAAATTGAAAAACCAGGATGTTCATTGCAAGTTGTTTATTCCTCCCTGACATGATTTCATCTCAGTTGCCTCCGACAAATTGAATAAAATTTTTCTTAAGCTGTCAATCATGATATTTCTGTGCTAGGTTATTAGTTATATTTCTAATAAATGATATTTCAGTCTCTATGTTAGCTAGTGAGACACAGCTCGCTTTCAGTGAATTGAAATATTCACTGTTTGATGTAGCATAGTTCATAAATGGGCAGACTGGATTTAAAATATTTGCTCATTTTCACTTAGACGATTTACAGAATAAACTTTTTAATTACCTTGCAAGTAAAAATGTGGAGATTTGTGACAGAGACTGTTTCTAAAATTCATTCATGAATTAGATACGCTTCTGACGATTTTATTAGTTTTATGTACTATTTGAATGTTGATTACTAAATCCATGTTCTACAGACAGGCTTATCAATCAAGATCAATAAATATAATTGTATCAAAGGGCAGACCTCTGGACAAGGTTGTACTCAAATGGTATATTTATTAAAATGAGGACTACTCATTACAGTGGATGTATTTCCAATAAATGGTTGTAGGACATCAGACTACATGTGCTGATCTACTCTGTAAACAGAAAAATATATATTCTATTTTACACTTTCTGTCTTTGCCAGATGCCCGCACTAGTGTGTATGTAGCCCTTTTCATACTTGAAATATGTTTGCTCTCTGGAATGTATTGTCTTTTAGACAACTGTTTGGACAGCTAAAGAACTAGATTGAAAACATGTTGACTTATTTGAAATTGCTTTGTTGGCCATTTTCAATCACACATTTTTAAAAATAATATAAAACTCATTGTAAATAATGTACAAAAATTACAATGTGGCATCAATAATTTATTGTTGTCATCAAACAAGCAGAAACAGCCGCCTATTAGACAGATCGAGTGATTAATCCTTCAGTGAGGTTCGTGTGATTGCTGCATTTTAAAATTATCATTGAAGTCCAGATTTTGTGTGCTTTTAAGTTTAATGCTCTTTTCTTCCCCCCCCCCTCCCCAAATTGGGCCAATTATTTCCATTTTGCTTGCTTCTTTCTTTTGTATTTACAGCCTCACAAGCTTTGACTTTTATGTTTTTCCAATGTGATCTGCAGCCGTGCTGTATGAAATATTATGAAACGAGCCAACCAAACCGTTGCAAATAAGATTAACCAACAGTCACAAATATTCTGTTCATTATTGTGTTGGCTTCATGTTTGGTTCAGCTTCAGTCTCAGGGCTCTTTTGGAATACCAAGCAAATATGCTAATAGTCTCCATCTGGCTCTATTTCACCAACATCTCTTCCCTCATCTGAGATCTTTCTTATATTGCTGTAGGTGTGAAGGTTTCTGCAAGAGTCAAAGCACAAAGGGGTAATCCTTTTTCCCCGCAATTCTAAAACCTTCCATTCTCATCCTGTACCCCATCATTTAATTGCAATGGGAAGAACAGAGCATAGTATTGTTTGCCCTTTACTACTTTAAGGTAAAAGATAATAAATGCCATGTATTATTTTTTTCGTACTTCTTCATCAAGTATGTTATGTGCAAACGAATATGCCTGCCAGGTTTTGGGATTATAACACTATAACCTTCCGAAAGCAGCAGTCAGGGATTATGAGAATTGCCATATCAAATAATCAGATGTTAGTTGATAGCCTATGCATAAGCCTTTAGAGGCTCAGACAGGCTAATTTTGCCCATTTTTCATGATATCTAGTTCATGAACATGATTTGCTTTTCTCTTTTACCATTGGTCTTTTGGAATAATATTCACTTTTAATTTAGGTACAAAATATATTCCTTTGTATCCAGAAGCCTTCCAATTACTTCCAACACACATACCATAATCTTGTATCTATTTACTCTCTTCCTATTTGCTAGATTTCAGTCCATATTAAAAATGCTAAAGACAAGAATAACAATGAAATCATGATGTTCCGCTGAGTAGAAATAAATAAAAGAATGTGAATCTGTGAAAAAGGGATGGATATGTCATAAAACAGCTGAAATGAAGAAAGGATTGAATGGGAAAGATAAGAGAATGTTATTATTTTGTTACTAATGTTGATTAAGGCAAAGCTATGGTAGGAATTTTTAGGAAATTCTGAAGAATGTCATGAGGCTATTTGGCAAGCATTTGATGATGAGAAGATGGTTTCTTTTTATACTTTATATTTATTTTCTACAGAAAATAAATGTACATCATTGGCAGAGGCTCAATAATAGTAACTTGGAGAGGGATCTTGGAATCCTAGTAGACAATCACTTGAATATGAGCCAACAGTGTGCTGCAGCTGCCAAAAAAAGCCAATAGGGTCTTAAGCTGCATTAACAGAAGGATAGAATCAAGATCATGTGAAATGTTAATACCACTTTATAATGCCTTGGTAAGATCAAACTTGGAATATTGCATCCAGTTTGGTCTCCACAATATACAAAGAGGTTGAGACTCTACAAAGAGTGCCAAGAAGTGCAACAAAATTTATTAGGGAATTGGAGGTTAAAACATATGAGGAACAGTTGCAGGAATTGTGTTGTTGTTGTTGTTAGTTGTGAAATCATGCCTGATCACCGAGACCCCATGGACAACATTCCTCCAGGCCTTCCTGTTCTCTACCATCCTCTGGAGTCCATTTAAACTGATGCCTACTGCTTCAGTGACTCCATCCAGCCACCTCATTCTCTGTCCCCTTCTTCTTTTGCCCTCACTCTTTCCCAGCATTAGGCTCTTCTCATTAGGTGGCCAAAGTATTTGAGCTTCATCTTCAGGATCTGGCCTTCTAAAGAGCAGTCAGGGGTGATCTCTTCTAAGACTGACCAGTTTGATTGTCTTGCAATCCAAGGGACTCACAGGAGTCTTCTCCATCACCATAGTTCAAAGGCCTCAATTCTTTGGCACTCAGCCTTTCTTATGGTCCAACTTTCACAGCCATATATTGCAACTGAGAAAACTATAGCCTTGATTATGTACACTTCTTTTGGCAGGGTGAAGTCTCTGCTTTTTAGTATCCTGTCTAGATTTGCCATAGCTTTCCTCCCAATAGGAAGCGTCTTTTAATTTCTTGGCTGCAGTCCCCATCTGCGGTGATCTTGGAGCCCAGGAAAATAAAATCTGTCACAACCTCCATTTCTTCCCCATCTATTTTCCAGGAATTGAGAGGGCCAGATGCCATGATCTTAGTTTTCTTAATGTTGAGTTTCAAGCCAAACTTTGCACTCTCCTTCTTCACCCGCATCAAGAGGTGTGACATGTTAGCAGTGTTCCAATATTTGAGGGGCTCCCACAAGGAAGAGAGGAGTCAATCAACCCTTCAAAGCATCTGAAAACAGGAGAAGAAGCAATGGATAGAAACTAATCAAGGAGAGAACCAGTCTATAACTAAGGAGAAATTTCATGACAGTTAGAACAATTAATCAGTGGAACGAGTTGCTTCCAGAAGTTGTGGGTGATACAACACTTGATGTTTTAAAGAACAGATTGGACAACCATTTGTCTGAAATGGTATAGCATTTCCTGCTTGAGTGGGGGGTTGGACTAGAAGACCTCCAACTCTGTTATTCTGTTAAACTCTGATTTCCATTCAATAATAGATTCTTAAGACTTCATGCACTGCATATGGAACTCTCAGCTAGAATTGAGACTGAATTGTATTGAAAATGGAGTGGCATTGAGATATTGTGCCTTTAAAAGAAAACTGGACTGTTTATTCCATTTGTAGTAAACCCTGTAGCATGTCAAAATAAAACTTTCATGCAAAGTCGTAAGATGTGCCTGTCTGCTCTCCAAAATGTGATCACTTAATTATTCATGTGAACAGAATGTTTGAAGGGTATGTGTAGCAGCTTGTAGCAGAATTGCTTAAAGGAATGTTTTAGCAAGTTGTATTAATGTGATTGCTTCTTGACTTGTATTGGGTGTGGCCTTGTTTGGGATATGAGGGAAAAGAGATCATGGCAGTTGTTGGTGTTTGAGAAAGTTGCTGATTAAGCCCATCTGCCAGAACATAATATTGTAAGCAGAAAATGCATTTTTTAGCACCAAACTAGCAGAATAGGGTTGCAGGACTAGAAGGCCTGATTAGAGGAAGAACTTGAACACAAGGAGAGAGCAACTGAAGTAGAACACTTCTCAGTACAGATAGTCCTCAGCTTATAACCACAATTGGGATTTGAATTTACGTTGCTAGGCAACGGAATTGTTAAATGAGTTGTTTCTGATCAGCGAATCACTGAGCTGTTAAATAAATCTTCTAATCTAGGACATGTTTATTATATATATATTATATATCTCAGCAGGAATGTTCAATCTACTTTATGTAACATGGATTAAATAAAAAGCTTTTCTGGATTCCTGAAACTATCAACATCAACACAAGAATAACTGATTATACCAAATTATTTTCAGAAGTTGACTATCAGAATTGAATTGCTTAGATAATACAAGTGATCTAATGGTGCTTTTCCTCATCCTGAGTATTTGAGAAAGAAATTTGCAAGCCTCAAAAGTATTGATAGAACTGCTGGTCGCCGCATAGCCAGGAATTTGGTCAATTAAAAAAATTGGTTGGCTCTATGGAAAGGAATATGTACATTTTGAAGATATTTATATCATAATCCATAAATTATCATGCTGAATACATCTAAGTGAACCTCATCAAATCTTATTGGATATGGAGTTGGAAATAGTTTGAAAGAAAAATCTAACTTTGACATATATGAAAGACACTACACAGCCAGATCTTTCCAAATGCTGACTTTTTAGCTCTGTTATTCTTCATTCCTATCTAGTATCATCAAAAGATTGCATATTTCCCCACTTCTCTTAGGAAGAAATGTGACTATTCAGCCTATTTTCTTGTCTGGTTTTTTTATGAAATAGGTAGAGAGGTTGCCTTAGGGAGTTTGAAAAATTGTATGACTTTTCAAAGTCAGATGTTTGTCCTGCAGTTATCCAAATAATATGTTGTGATTTATTTTGTGATTTGATTAGAACCAGCCCATCTATAAAAAATGTACATGATGGCAAGTGCTATGGAATTATAAAATGTTAATGAGCTAGTAATGAAATCAGATGTTCCAAAACCATATGAATATAAATAGCATAGAAAGTAAAGTCTTCATTTCCCCTCTGGAGAATTTTAGCTTTTAGAGAACATCTCCTTTAGTACTGATTTCTCATTTGTATCTTTGTTTTATGCAGAGCTATATGTGTGAGGAACTATAAATTATAAGTATTAATTGGTTATAGTTTGTAATTCTACAAGAAACTGGTCAGTTGGACTTGGATCTTTATAGTTGTTATCTCTTTAGCTACTAATCTTTTGATATTTTCTTTGCAACCAGCTTTATTTGAATAATGTTATCGGATGATGCTCCATGACTTAGTATTCTAGGGGAAAACAATAGCTCTCGGTGAAATTAAAGTCTAAAAGGTTTATTATGAGAATTTTAGCTCTCTTATCTTTATGTTTTTCTTCTCAGCCACTCTCCTCCCCTGCCCACATGGAGTGTTTGCTAGCGGAAGCTCATAATTCTAGTTTCGGGAGTCTTGGTTAAGGAAATGTTAATCATAGCATGGTTTATCCTTTGTTGATTTAAAGAAGACAGTAAAGTCATCACTGCCACAAACGTGACAAAAAATGATGGTGCAAGCATGATTGTGCTGAGTCATCCTGTTTGGTCTAGTGATTAAGACACCAGGCTAGAAATCAGGAGACTATGAGCATGAAAGCCAACTTAACTCCGAGGGCTGTTGTGGGGAAAAAGGAGGAGGAAGGAATATCAGGTAGGTTTGGCCCCTTGAATTGCTGCTACTACTATTACTACTATTACTATTACTACTACTAAGAAGAAGAGGAGGAGGAGGAGGAGGAGGAGATTTGGCCAAAATAGTGGCCACAGAAATAAAATGTCAATATTATGCAAATTAATTATGCAAATTAGATGCTGATCTGATCACAGCTGAATTATTTATTTAACCCTTCTTAAAGCTGTTTATCTATAATTGCATGCATACATATACATATACATATACATAAGATTTATTGTTACTTTAAGTTCAGATTCGAAGCTAACTGCAACTGGTTTTGATAGTTCTGTTTATTCAGGGTTAAAACTAGATTTCAAGAATGTTGTTGTGTGTTACTTCTTGAGTCATCAGGAAACAATGGGAAAATGCCAGAACTCAGCAACTGAATGATGATTTAGACTGATTTAAGATCAATATCTGTCTGTTTAATTAGAATTTTAGCAGTATACTTTATTAATATGAATAAATACTTAAAACTTTGGGTAGCTATGAAAAGGAAAGACCTTGTATAAAGGTTAATTTCATGTTGAAATTCACAAGGAATTTGCAATGGTTCTGTAACTGGAAAATTTTGCTGAAGAGAAAATGAATGTCACACATTTTAGCAGCAGTAAAGTCAGTGATGTTTTTTTTCCCTGTGTGTCAATTCTCTTGAGGAGACTGTAATTTGAAAAAAAAAAACCAGCTTCTAAAATGTCCAATTGAAAAGTTATTTAGTATGCTATATATTTTGTTGTATTTCTTCACAAAAGTTTACATAATAAACTGGCTATTAGCTTTAGCTGATAGCAAAACTAATCCTAATTTTAAAACATATATTCAAATAGGTGAAATATAGACATATTCTACCCTGGAGAAAACCTTTCAGATCAGACGGCTACCTACAAATTACCTACACTTTTCATTATCTCCAATGGGCATACAGCTCGAGATGATTGGTAGTTCATTATAGCTGGAGGCTTGGGACCAGTTTGGGAAAGTCTGTTTTAGCCAACTAAACCTTAGCTTTTTATGTTAGGAATGGAAACATAACCATAAATGGAAATGGCTGGAATTTATAAAGGATCTAAACATTATGACTGGCTTTCTTGGCAAGTGGGTATCATAAAGAGAACATGATTGTGGGGATGGGAAGAATATCAGATGGGATGGGAATTATAATGTAATCCAACCTACTTCTTGATTTTTGCCTCTGCTCCAATAGCTTGTTTTATTTCCTCCCATCAATTCCATGGAGACTTCACTAGATCAACCATAATGGAATGCAACTCATAGAAGAAGAAAAGTTGCTTACCTCATTGAAAATGATAGATATGAATTGCAATGATTAAGTTTAAGATAGTTTTATTTATAGAAATTTTAATGATACCTTAGTTAACCTTGCCTCGTCCTTTTAGGCATAAATGTCCTGCTTGATCAATCATTGATATGGATATTATTATAGTTCAAGACCTATGATTTTTTTAAATGTATGAATTCTTTATACCTCAGCCCTCATTTCCCCACACCACGTTTCATAATTTTAGTTCATTCTAGGGCACAGTTTGATGCTAAGTAGAACTGGATTTACTCAGTCTAAATGGCATCACAGGTACCGTATTTTTCTGAGTATAAGACGCACCTTTTCTCCCCCTAATTGGGGCTGATAATTTGGGTGCGTCTTATAC
>JANHFT010004946.1:7779-21109 GCA_032467955.1 Pseudoxenodon macrops
CAATGTATTTGTGATGCATTTTTGAATGTTCAGTTGACTGAGTTTCATGTTTAATGAATAAAAGAAATAATAATAATTGAACATGCAAGCAGTGGTACACAATAAAGGCCAACATCATGAGGGTAAATCAGATTCAACAAGAGCTAAGGAATACTGTGGTGGATAGAAAATTTCCATACATGGATTGATAGAGGAACTGGGAATAAAGTGGTCAATGAATGCAAACGTGACTGGATAACAACAACAACATCATCATCAACAACAACAACAATCTGGATTTAGCTGGTGATAGAGCAAATTTACTGGTTCCCTATAGCACTGCTATAGTTAAAATTGCAACAGTCATAAAATTTTATAAGATCAATACATTCAACTTGTAATAGCTGATAGAGGACAACGTTTACTAATAAGGGGCCCAATGATTTTAAGACACTAAATGTGATATAAGGGGCCATATAATAACATGTGCGCACACACATAACCCTAGTATCTGAGAGCAGTAAGTACAGAAAATCTGACTGACTGCATGAGTATATAAAGTACTACCGAGAAATTATAGCTGAGAGTAGGGTCTTCACAGTGACGTGGATAATAGGTCTCTTGTTTTTAAAAAAAATGAAGTTAAGCAATGCAACTTCCCCTTCTCTGCATAGCATCCTGACTGTAGAAGTGCAGGCAGAGCCTGGGAGTGGAGTCAAGAGAGGGCTCAGCCTAGAATCATTACATGTTGACAAATGGTCCAAGTCCAGCCGCCACTTGAATTGCAAATTTAATGCTGTCCATTAGTTGATCAGATTCTTGAGTAATAAATATTCTGAACTGGAGCTTACCAATGATCTTGATTCTTTGCTCCTGACATTACATTTTTTTGAGAGAGAGAGAGAGAGAGAGAGAGAGAGAGAGAGAGAGAGAGAGAGAGAGAGAGAGAGAGAGAGAGAGAGAGAGAGATCAGTTTCTGAAACAGCTATCAAATGTTTCTCCAAAATAACTCCTCCCACTTCTTTTTATGAATCAGATCTCACCCTGGTGCTTTCAAATGCAAACTTGCAGGCTCATTGACAGATGTAAAACTCCCAAAGAGAATTGTTTTCAAGGGAGAAACTATAAAGATATTTTACACAAGTCCTCCTTTGTCAAATTCATCTGCTTATTTGTTTTAAGGAAGAAGCTCCACCAGTTCCTAACTCAGCTCCTGTAAAGTCCAGGGAATGCACTTTTTGGCAAACTACATCTAGGAATGAATGCACATGTCCAAAGGCATGAAATCAGCGTTTGGAAAAAGAAACATTCAAAGTCTGAGGTTAAGAAAAATATCCATCTAAATGAAAAATAATAGAAGATACCAATTGTGGGCCGAACATCTCCCAATGAAAGCAGAGAAAGAATAGTATACAGTAGATACACACCAGCAATGATGGATAGAAAAGGATACCTGTGCACGGAGACTTGTCCTGTAACCACCAAAAAAAACAAAAAAGCACCACCAAGGATGTGGGTACTAAGCAGTGGAGAAGGAGAAATGAGAATGCTTAGCCTGATTGAGAAAGGTTAATTACATGTGAAATGAGACTGGGATTCAGACTCTGTTTGCTCTAGATTTTGTGTAATGTTATATCAACACTTGGATTCTCTGTTCATCTATTAGCAAAATCAACCTTTTTTTGTTTGGTTTCCTTTCAGTGTTGTTTTAATCCCTCTGAACATTTTATACTGTTATTTTAATTTTGCTAAACATATGTAGATAGTAAAATACCTCCAGAATTAAACTACCCAAGGATATGAAAGTGATCCAGTTCTCATAAAGATTTGATCTGCTAATTAGCCACACTAATTTTATGGATCATTGCCACCCACTTAAAACATATTGTTATATGTTCATAATCTTTTTATAATGAGCTTTTATGGGGAGCAGAGGCCAGCTTTAGTGCAATGTTAACAAAGCTTTTCCCCCCACTCTCTCTCTCTCTCTTCTGATTTTTCCTCCAAGTATAGTATGGGCACAGACCTATTTAACCATAAGTAAACTCCACAAGAAAAAAAAACAAGCAGTTAAAGATTTTTCCCCTCTGCTCTACATAAGGAAGCGTGTTGTTCTTCATAAAACAATTCACACTTTTCCCCCCTCCAAATATGATTTATAATAAATTGCAGTCTGTTTAACAGAGCCCACCTGCAAGCATCCTAGGCACAAAAACACAAGATTCTCACCTTCTCCTATGGTCTTCCACGTGAATAACAAGATGTGGGTATCTTCCTTTACTTTTCCACATTGTGCCAGCTCTTCTTTTTTTGCACCTGTTTTCTGCTACTCCTCGTGTTTTTAAAGTTCAGTTTCATCAGTAGTTCTCTCTCCTACAAATGAGTAATATAGCCTATGTTGCTTCTTGATGCTTGGCTTGCCTTCTTAAAAAATAGAGAATTGCCATATATCTAATCAGACCATTTTCAATGCCAAAGAACAGTTAGATGCTAGAAAGTAGGGTGGGACTGCGCATTATATTCATAATAGGGATGCTGGGTTGATCACAGCAAACAATATAAATCATCTACACAGATAACGCAGGAAACTACAATGGGAAGACCTAAAGATGCATAACTTCGCTTCAACCCATTCTTAATTTCTAATAGAACAATTCATAAACAGCTAAGGGAACACTGAGCTGAGACTCAATATAATATCTGTAAAATCCTTTTTATGTTGTGGTTCACCAGCAGCCTGCAGAGCTGGCAGATGAGTCGGACAGCGGAGAGGAATATGGCTCAGCTCTGAAGTCTGGGGAGAGCTCGGATGGGGGTCTCTGCATCGGAGGCAGAGATGGGGCCAGGGCCATCTGTGACTGGTGTGCCGGAGCCTGCGGGGTCTGATGGGAGTGAGACAGAGGAATAGGGGGAGACTGTTCCCAATGCACGCATGTGCAGAGCTGCCAGAAGGCAAGAACAGCTGAGGAGGAAAAGAGCTACTTGGCAGTAAGGCTTGAAGATGATTGGCCCCTCCCATAGGACATAAAAAGGAAGCACACGGAGGTGCTTGTTGCAGGAAGCAACTTAGTTCAATGTCAGTTGGTGTATCTCAGCAGTTCTGTTCAGCCTCCGTGTTTTGTTTGACCTTAATTTTTTTAAATTAAATACCCCACAACACCTCTCAAGATTTCTAAGCTCTTAAAGGTTGTCAGTTATTTTTCATTTTTTGAATATATATATATATATTTTAAAAAACTTCTATTATGTTAATTTGAACGGATTGATAACATAATGACACCTGTTAATACCTTGAAAAGGTATTGATCCCTGTGTTAAGAGGGAAGAAGATTCTATAATAGTATGAAAGGCAAATATTGTTAACATGGCACACTGCAAGTTGAGGCCCTGGCAAATTTAGTACAGGCTTTCTTTCTCAGAGGAAATATATCTAAATCAGAGGTAGGTTCTAAATTTTCTTACTGCCGGTTTGCTCAGGGTAGCATGCGCAGAAACAAAATCCAAAATGGCTGCGCCCACGGAGCCACAAAAGGAACCAGCTCCATGACACCATCACGGAGTTACCACCTACTCTATAGAACCGGATAGAACAGGTAGGAACCCACCTCTGATCTAACTCACAATTTGAAGGGCTGTGTGGGATCTCTCACATGTGCTAGTTGTGGGGAAGGGGTATTCAATTCTTTAAGCAACTTCAGATTCTCATTTGGTCTTTTTCCAAAGGGGGATCTCCTTGTCCCCTTCTATGGAGCATGTACAGAGCTTTTGCCTCATACCCCAAATGGACAGAAGAGGCTTCCTAGCTTTGAAAAGAAATGAGGAAAATGCATTATAAGATCATTTTGCACAGAATAAACAACAGTTGCTCAATAATTATATTATGGGCCAAACCATTATTCTTAAACTATGAGGATCAATTTCATTGATAGGGAGCCAGAGGAACTGAGGAATGAAATCCAAAAAGTTGGTAAGGATGAATGTGAAAAAAGGAGGAGGAAGGGGGGAGGAGGAAGAATATGTAGTGTGCAAGATGTGCATTACACAATGCTACACTGTAAGCTTTCTGTAAAATCAAATGTTTACTTAACCAGACACTGATTTAAATTCTGGGTTCATGCAATAACACACACACACCTTGGGGTGCCACAACCAAGTAATTTCTAAGAGCCAAAGGTCATCATCTGTCCAATTTCAGAAGATGGATGGATGAGGAGCTTCTCTTGGTTTGTATGAAAGCCCATACTTCCATCCTTTTGTATAACATCATCTTTGGGAGAATACTATATTGTTTCACTTCTACAATTCCATTTCCTGAGGTCATGTTAATAGTTTCATTATTTTGTAAAAGTTTCCCAGGCTCTCTCAGGAAAAAAGCTTTGCAGACCTTTATTAGGACAATCCAATCCTCTCGAATTCCTGAAATTGAATCGCACAAAATTGCACAAAAATTATTTACTTTCTTGAGACACAAGACTTCCACTGGTGTCCAACCAGTGCAATGACAGAGGAGCCTTTGCAGTTTAGCACTTCTGCTTCCCAGCAACAAAAAAGAAGGAAAGAGGGCTCCTTGGTGCTTTCTGAGGTTGCTTGTTTTCTTGCAGACATTTCATTACTCAAAGTACCAAACTAGGTAAAAAGGAAAGAGAAGGGGACAAGAGAAGTAAAGGACAAGGAAAAGATGGATGGAATGTGAGGAAAGGATTCTTGATATAAATTGACTATTTTCACAATTTCATTCTTGAGCAAACTCTCTGAATCTGAATCATTCAAATTCTAAATTTGATTTTGCGTGTGTATGAAAACCAAGGGATGTATTTTAGCCCACCTAAATTCAAAACTGAAGTCCTCCTAACTTGGGAATACATGGGATGGAATCACTTCCAGAGGAATTTGTAATTTTCAGCAGGTGGTTTGTTACAGATTTCAGGGGAAGAAAGCGGAAGACAAGATCCTGAATCAAACAAAAGGTAATTTGTCAGTGTCTGCTCTTTCCCTGTGGAATTTGTTGTTTTGTGCTCTACTCGCATATATGGCAGCTTGGTTTTAGAACAAAAGTAAAGCTAACACTAAAATGAAGATCTTGGGAATGGGAGCAGGAGCTTATGGAAAGTTTTTTGAAATGTGTACTTTAACAGCACAGGTGAAGAGTGCGCAATTCTATATAAACTGAAATGATCTGTGTATCCCAATTCCATTATCATAGTTTATTTTCCTTTATAAGAAAAAAAAATCTATTCAGTGGAGAAGATCCATTTTTCTGTGCCCCATTCTCTCCAATTATTACTTAATTATATACAAGCAGAGTTAAAAGAAACAAAAAATTAAAACACACATCACCCCAGCCTGGTGTTATGCACTGACACCAGCTGAATTAACAATCGGAGGGTCGACATTTGCAAAAGTAAGGACAAAGCTTACAAGCTTTTGGATCCAGCTAGCAACAATGTGCACCTCAGGATAACTTTAAACAATTGCAATTAACAGGCTAAGACAAAGGATTAAAATTAAAAAATGAATCATGTGGCGCTTGCAGCTTGCTTGTAGAACAGCAGTAAGCCAACTTAATCCATTTTAATTCAGAGAAGGAGCAAAAAAAACAAAACAAAAAAACCACCCAACATCTCCTGGTGCAAATGAAATAGATTTGGGGAGGAGGGGGTCGAGTTCAGCTCCTGAGAAAGTGCGATACACTCACCTGTGACAATTCTTTTCGGGAATAATAAAGTAAGGGAAGTCTCTTAAGAACTCTGAGTGACTCCGCAAGGTCCCGAGAGATCAGGTGTCAGAGTTGTCTATCAGATGCCTGAAAAGAAAAAAGAAAAAAGAGGAAGCATTAACGCATCCGCTATTGTGAGACAGTTGTCATTGACTGATCAGGCTTTTTAAGCAAGCTTTCACAGTCAATGAAACCACCTGAATAGATGAAAGCCAGACAGCTCCTGACAAACAAGGGACTGTGGAATATTCATTGTGCATCTGTGAGGGAAAGATTAATGTATTAGAAATTAAAATGGGACCAGGACGTATGATCTTGCTCTAACACTTGGCCAGACCTGTGTCACCCATTGCTAGTGCCTGAAGTCGACAGACAATTCTGCCAGGGTAACTGAGAATCATTAAGCGTCCTGCTATTGTGTGTGGTGAATAATAAAACTTTCCCCCATTCTTCGCCTGGAACCGGCAATGAATAATTCGGGAGCTATTTGCAATGTTAACAGCACCTATCTTGCCCATCCATTCCGTTACGATAAGGAAATATGCATTTCAACAGTCTGTACAGATACGGATTCGCAGGCATTTCAAAGGACACCTGTCACTCAAGTGAAGGACCTGTCAGTCTCCAGTGTGTGAGGGTGCCAAGAATATGGCCCAAAAAGATTATCTAGACTTTATTTCTTTTCCCTTACCCAACTCCGATTATAATGTTGTTACATTTACCATGGTCTGACAAGCAATTTACACTCACAGCCGTTATGTATTTAACGCTGAAGATGCAGGAAGGAGGGAGGGGGAAGAAGGACTCCTCTTCTTAGTCTCCTCAATCCTAGGGATCTACAAGGACCAAACGCACCATCACAAAAGTGCTCAATTCTTCGCTGGGTGTCATTTTACCATACATCAAGATAATTTAATCCATGGGTGAACACCAAAGGTGCCAGTGGCCAAACTGTGTAATTCTGAGGTGGGGGGGCCAAGGGTCAGAACCCTAAAAGACAAAGGGGTAGGAAGAAGCAGTTCAAGAGGACAGTTTTGAAACGTCAATGATCTTGGCAAAGACAATCAACGGAGCAGGATCCTGAGGGAGAAAGAATGACATCTATCATGGAATCCCTTTGGTTACTATTGTTTTTCAACTAGAAGTTAAGCAAAATAACCCTCCAGATGTTGGATCTAAAATTACCATAAAGTGCTGGTATCACAGCAAACAGTCTAATTTTGAGAGTTGTGGTGCAAAATCTTTGGAAGGTATCATTTCTTTTTTCAGCACTTTGCCCAATTTAAACATTCAGAAGGGCATGAACTTTTTACCCATAACAACATCTTAAAGGAGATAGATAGATAGATAGATAGATAGATAGATAGATAGATAGATAGATAGATAGATAGATAGAAGAATTTAAGAAATCTGTTTTTCTAATTTAGAAAACATGGCTTTTCAATCAATCATTACTTTTCTTTTTTTCTTTCAATTCTATCATTCTCTTTCTCTTGTAGGATATTACTAAGTTATTATTTCACTAATAATTATATTTATTTCTTTTATGGTAAAGTCCACTGCAGGGCATATAGTACATTCTGATATAGTCTTGTCACTGAAGCCCTGAATAGATACCTCCCTACTTCTCTTAATCAAATTTGCTAGTTCTCAGTTTGATGATTTCCAGATAATTTAAAAGTTGGCTTCCATAAATCTTCTACCTCCCAACCCAGCTGGCTAGGAATTACAGGTATTGAGACCCAGCACTGCCAGGGAGCATCTACTTAGAGGAGGCTGCAGTGTTCCTGCTAAAGGGTTGCTATATCTTGATTTTGTCATCTAATGTCACCACCTTCTTGTTTTGGGAGCGGTATGATGTCGTATATTAATCATGTTGTCTGTAGTAGATGGCACCACCAAGCTGAGTTTTAAAATGAAGCAGGTTCAATCCTGGTTAGTATTTGTAATGGCAGATAAAGTGGTTCTAGTTTATGTACTGTTGCCAATAAAATACAGGGCTCTAGTTTCTATATTCTGTATATGCCAATAAAACTATGGAAACATGTACACAGAGTCAGCAGCAGCCAGACTCAATTTGATGTAGTTTTTGTTGTAATCTTGTTAAGCATGCTATTGGTAATAATCTGCAATGGAAATTAGTGTGATTACAATTCAAAGGTTTTTTCTATTTCATGGGGATTGATTAGCCATCTTGTGCCAAGACATGAATAAATAGTATTTGCATGTAACCCACTGTGATGTTGCAGTGTTAGAAGTTTATTTTGGTATTATTAAAAATGAATGGGAAGTATTACTTCTTCAACTATTGCTACGACTACTTTTTTTTTTTAAAAAGCCCTTAAAACTTGATTCTTTTCCCAGGCCCTGGACTAATTTGGATGGAGAGGTACTTCATAATGCTCTTTACTATGTGGGTTTATTGTTGCTATAGTTTTCTTGTGACACTAGCATTTCTTCTTAATTGTTGTTTTCATCTGTTGCCATAATAAAATGGCATATTGCAGTTTTTGGGCAGTTGCAGTTGAACGAACAGAAAGAGGCATCTGGAGCTGCATGTTGTTCATCCCTGTCCTAATACATACAATTAATCATAAATTGAGTCCTATTCACTTGTTATATCCACAGTATGTAACTTCTATATATAAAAAAATGTTTCCATTCCATCTTCAGCAGTTTACAAAGAACTGACATATTTTTTCTTGATGTTATGTTGGCACGGACATCTGCATGGGGGAAGATGATGTATGAATTCATGATTGCATAGGGTTTCTGATCACAAGGACCACAATGGATTGAATCTAGGTTTCCCTAGTGCAGAGATCTTCACCATCATACAGAAATCCACAAAAGGCAATGATATCATTCTCAAGGTGAGTAATATATTCTTCATTCAACTTTCCAACCTGTGTATGATATGTCCTCCATCCTCCACTTCCTGAGCTCCTACAATGTAAAGCCAAGGAGCTTACTCCATGGGATGCAATAAGTAGATCACATGAGAGCTCCTGGTTTACCACACCAGTCTGAGTGACATTAGGGATCTGGTACATTGATGCTTCCTATCCCAGTCAAGCCTTACAGATAGGGCTCTAACGTTCAGCATGTGAAATATTGTAAATCACCCAGTGTAACTGTAAAAACACAGATGCATGTTGTATCAAGTCATAATCTATTATTTTGATTTATATCTAACTCAAGTGTATCAGCCACAGAGATGACCTTAGAGAAACTACTGTGTGTGGTAGCAGTTACACACATGTTTTAAGCCTGGAAAATGAATAAAGTATTAGAATAAATTCAATCTGACTGTACATTGGCTTCCTAGGAACCAGAGGAAGAAAGGGAAAGCAGTCAGGATTTCAGGATTCTGTAACTATAGTCCATATGAATCTGTTTCCTGACTTGATCAGCTTCAAAGGGCTGACGTCAGTGTAGCCACAGGCAGAATTACATTGTTTTAATTAGGAGGATTAGGGCCAACTTCATAAGGGGGGAGGGGGTGTACTGGACCCCACCAACCGGAATAATTGGTCTGACGGGATCTGCAGCATGCCTCCCCTGCCAGCCCGAGTGGTACAGGCCAATCCCAGTGGGGTGAGTGGATCCCTCAAGTAACCTGGACCCATGCCATGAAGGGCTTTAAAGGTGATCACCACCTATGTAACACAGGGCTTGATACTTTTGATAGGGGGTGAGAGGTCCAGCCCTTTTTAACTTTTTACTGTAACTAAATGTTGTTACAGAAAATGAACAAGTTCCTCTGAAGACCAGAAGTGGGTTCCTACTGGTTCTAACCGGTTCTTTAGAACCGTTAGTAACTTGCCGATGACATCACAGAGATGGTTCCGTCGGTGTCTCTGTGGGCACCACCATCTTGGATTTTGCTTTTGATTGCTGTGTGCGCGCGTGTGTGCGAGGCGCAACCCTGAACGAACTGGCAGCAAAAACATTCACAACCCACCCCTGCTGAAGACCACCAAATGTACCCTCAACTGCACCTACAAATCACAACTTGCAAGAAAGCGATAAAAAAATCCTGGATTTTCAAGTAGAATTTGATGATTTTTTTTAAAGCAAAAAAAAAGCATACAAATAATGTACTCAAAGAATGTGGACTATTCTTCTAAACTGAAATATAAGAGATTTATTGGAGTAACTACATGGAAAATACCATACAAATGGACTTGATATGATAAAAACTTCAAGAGAAGAGACAAAGAGACTAGACTAAAATAAAATGGATGTTAGATTTTTATCTGTGGGACAGAAGGATGTCTGGGGGGGGGGAAAGGGGGAAAAGATTTATTTGATTGTGATTAAATAATAAGTTACTATTTTGAGTGATGTTTAATGGTTATCTGGATTGCATAGTTTTTCTTTAGGAAATGTTTAATGGCATAATGGATTAGTTTTAATATTGACATTAGCACTTTTGGATATATAAATAAGGAGTTGCTATTTATGGTAATGTTTAATAGCTTTCAATTTTATTATTGTTTTGTAATGTTTAGTTGTTAAGATGGATAAGAATGATTTAGAATAAATGGAAAGGGGGATTATATACTAATGTCATTAGAGATTTTTGTTAATTTTTACTGGACCTTTGCTGATCAATAGATTTACAGATGAGTTTATAGAAAATAGTGAGGTACGAAATGAAGATGTATCTGGTTGCAATACCTTAAGAGGGAGTGATAAATTGTTAATATTGAATATGCTGGCTGGGGATGAAGGGTAAGGTTTCTTTTCCTTACTATCTTTTTTTGACCGGAGGGATGTCTTTTTCCCCACACTGTCTTTTTAAAAATATATTCTTTGTAGGTTTCTTTATTAAGTTTTATCTGTTTAATATAATTCTTAATAAAATGACTGGGGGGGGGGAAATCCCAATTTTATAAAATATTTGTGCTTCTATATTTCTTTCTCTTGAAAGTCAAACAAATATTTATTTGTGCGCTAATCAATTTTTTTAAAGCTTGGATTCTTCCTGTATTCTGATTGGCTATTATCTTTATCTTTTTGGTCTCTCCAGTGCCACCTCTCCTAACAATATATATATACACAGTATTGCAATTTTCGAAAACAGCAAGTGTCTTTGGCAGCTAATTTGTTCATCAGAGAGCATAATTGGAAAAAATGGTCCCTTTTAAAACCCTGGAACACTCAAGTTTAATAGAATATTAAAGCAAGCTAGGATCCCACTAGATTGTGACGTACAATTAGCTTTTCTTTTTCTATAATAGAAAAAAGTGAGGCAATTAAATGTGGGGCCTGGAGTTTGAAATTTTTTAAAATAATTCTTTCAGTTTAAAATAAATTTTGTAGAAAAATGTTTTATACTTGGGGAAATAGTTTTTGACATTTTGGGGAAGAGAGAAAGAACAATGGACCGTTTACAGGTCTACACAGTAGATTAATGAGTCTAATTGAGTCTGTAGGGAAATGTTTCAGTTTAACTACTGGAACTAATTTATACATTCACTACATCGTAATAAGTCAATTTAAGTTTCTGGAAATAAAACTGGATATCCTGGGTATAGATTTGAACTATAAATTTCTGCAAGAAAAGAGTCTGTGTTCATTATACATTGTAAAATTACCATATGGACCTGTCAACACTTCTTAGCACAGCTTTGTAATAATGTCATTCAGTTTAACATTGTAATGTGCCGACTGAATTAATGCATATGACAAAATGAAGGCTTCCCTAGCACTAGTTTTAAAGGAAGTTTGGAACTTTATATTGGTACCATGCTGAAGAAAGTCTGCGTTTATAAAACCTATGTCCACTCTTCATGCATGGTTTGTGGAAAGGAGTATAGAGTTAGTTTCCTGTTCTTGTCCGCTTAAGAAATGTCTATTGTTATTTTAGGATAGACCTCAGAAAGGATCTGGCCTGCAGTGTATCCAGGCCAGAACATTCAAATACCCACAGCTTTCCATTAAAAAGCTATTCAAATGCTATGATATATCTCAGTGGTGTCAAACTCAAGGCCCAGGGGCTGAATCTGGCCCATGGGGTGGTTAGATCTGGCCCACAGCGCCAACCTAGAAACAGTGAAGGACTGACCCACAGTGCCTCTGCCAGTGAAAATGGAGCTCAGGAGGGCCATGTGAGGTCCTCCCAAGCTCCATTTTCCCTGGCAGAAGGTTGCAGGAGGCCATCGCAGCTGATAACAAAGATCATGAGGGTTGCATACGGCCCTCCCAGGCTCCATTTTCTCTGACAGAGGGTTGCAGGGGGTTGCCGCAGCCAGAAATAGCGCTTGGGAGCCCCTTTTCTGTAGCAGACCACTCGGGCCACTAAAGGTGCCGCCCTACATGAGTGATGTTGAGCTGGCCACACCCACTCTGGCCTACCAAGGTCAAACACAACCTGATGCGGCCCTCAATGAAATTGAGTTTGACACCCCTGATTCTGAACGTAAAAGTTCAGAATCATCCAAGGCATGGTATTCCCTGTGACACTCTGTGGAAGTGAAAGTCGAACTCTGAAGAAGCATCATAGGAAATTGCATAAAGCCATAGAAACAGAGTTTGCAAGCATCCTGGCAAACCCAGACCAAAGAAACCATGTGATGCCTTGGTGTGATGCATGAACTAGCGAGAACATTGGGCTGAAAATGCCTTCTCCTAATCCAGCAGGGTCAGAAGAAAAGCTAAATTCTATTTCATTTATGTAGTATATAGGGGGGTGCAATGGCTCAGCAGATAAAGATGCTGAGCTTGTCAGCTGGAGCATAAATAAATATTGTTAGCTCTGTACAATGGGGTGAGCTCCTGTTACTTGCCCCGCCTACTGCTTACCTAGCAGTTTGAAAGCATGCAAATGCAATTTACTGAGCGTTTGCCCTTCCTGACACCATGCAGAGTTTGCAGATTTTTTTGCTCTTTGCACCCTAGGAGAAAACATCTGCCACTACCTAGAATTGAACTCTCACACAATGCAGTAATTGCAGGCTAACTCTGCCGACATGTTGAAATTCAATCCTGATGGAGGTTCAAAATTGACTGAGCCTTCATTCTTCCTAGGTTGGTAAAATCGGGATCCAGATTGTTGGGGGCAATATGCTGACATTTGAAAACCTCTTATAGAGTGCTGTCAAGGATATTGTTACTACTATTGTTTTAAGATATTGTTACTATGTATGTCGGACTATGTCGTTACTATATATGTCGGACATTTTTTCTTCTGCTACAGTTGGTGCAACGTCTTTGTATCAGTAGCTCCAGATATTTGCTACCTCTACTCACACTGAGGCTGAAGCTATGTTTTGTCCTCTGCCCAGTTGAAACTGCACAGGAGCTGCTAATCCAGAAGATTCAGGTTCACATTGGTGGAAATTCATACTAGGCACTGATCGCCCTAGCTCCTATCACTAACCCCAGTTGCCTGACAGCCATATCTCTCCTTCAGCTATATTGCTTCCAAGGCCTCTGCTACAGGGGTGGGCAAAATACTATATACATTTTGGTGGTGGCTCCTTTCCTCCCCATTGTCCCAAAGGTGCTTTTTCAAGAGGCAACTGGGCCTTCTTGTTTTTCTTTGAAGACGTTTTATTATTATTATTATTTATTAAATTTGTATACCGCCCTTCTCTCGAAAGACTCAGGGCGGTGCACAGCCAATAA
>JANHFT010004946.1:77890-90695 GCA_032467955.1 Pseudoxenodon macrops
ATGCAGTGTCGATGAGCTGTATTCGAGAATTGGTCTAGCAAATGTTTTGTATGCTCTAGTTAGTTAGTTAGCTTCTTGCATCTAAGATGGTACCTAATTGGATGCAATGCGGATAGAGATTTGCTGCATCAGTATAAGCTGGTCTCAGATCCTGTGCAATGTTCAAGTTCTGTCTCCTTCTAAGATTTTGCTATGGTCTCTCCAGTCTGCTGACCTCCAAATTTGATTCCAATTTCCATTATTCCCAGCCACCATAGCATGGAAGCCCAAAGCAAACGAGTGAGTGGGATTATGCATAATCAGATTGTTTCAGGGTTTGATCCCCCCCACAAAAAAACCAAGACAATGCTGGGCTGAAATACAAAAAAATATATAAACACCACTTCTTTAATCCCCAGAAATAAAATCTCCTGCATGCATACGCAGTGTTATCTGTACTGCGTGCATATGTAAATGCATGGCTACGGCTGTCATATATCATGTGCAGCCAGGCATAATGCAGCTGGCAAGATTTATTTCCAAGTATTAAATAATACTTAAATCAGTTTTCTGGCACACTTGTCATCAACACATCCAGCAGCTTCTTTGTTTTTTCAAAAGGTGAGGAGGAGGTTTTCAGCATCGTAAACGAACTGGTATGCAGTAGAGGGGAAAGGATCTACTTACCGGGAAATGATTATCGAAGCCAAAACGTTTAGCATTGTGCAGGATTGCCTCTGTTTTTATGCAACGCAGCATGGTGATGGTGTGTATGTTCCAGTTGCTCACCACAAAGCAGCAGAGAACAACGTCCTAGCTGTTGTGTTTGCCTGTGCCTCGAACTGTACACCGTTTCATCAGCAGTCAAGTCACAATCATGCATGTCTAAGTTTGTTCCAGAGGCAGGCTCTGTAGCCCATCCAGCGTCTTTGCTGGAGGCGGTTTATACCGAGATGCAGGGACAATGTGTCAAGAGAAGCAGATGCTCTCAGCCAGCAGCATCTCATTCTCTTCTCCCAGCCATACAACGCCAGCTTATCAGCCTAGGCAACTATCAGACTTAGTACAAGGTCATCATGGGCAAGGAGACGTTTCTGCTCCACTGTGCTGGGTGCAAAAAAAAGGATTTTGGTAGCTGCCTGTCTGTGATCCCGTTTTCCAGCCTTGTTGGTTTTCCAGTTGACCCAATGTCTGCATTGAAAATGTTACCTAACAAAATGTCTGTAGGAAAATGATCAAACGTAAGAAGTTGCCAAGGATTCCACAATTTGTTTGGTGTTTTTTTTTTGTTTATATAAACATTTTATACATTTATATAGGTGCTCATCTTATATCAAACTCTGGATGGCTCCCAATCTGCAAATAATATAAATAACAGCAATAGCAATACCACTTAGACTTACAGTGCTTCACAGTGCTTTACAGCCCTCTCTAAGCAGTTTACAGACTCAGCAGATTCCCCCCAACAATCTGGGTCCTTATTTTACCAACCTTGGAAGGATGGAAGGCTGAGTCAACCTTGAGCATGGTCAGAGTTGAACGTCAGCCGGCAGTCAGCAGAAGTAGCCTGCAGTACTGCGCTCTAACCACTGCACCACCATGGCTCATAATAAAAGAAGACAATACATAAATGTCCCAAAGATGCTTTTTCAGGAAGCAACTGGGCTTTTTGGGTTTTTCTTTGAAGTTGCTTCTCATCCGAGAAGCTTCTTCAGCTCTGACAGGATAGTGGGGAATTTGAAATGTCTTCAAAGGAAAAACAAGCAAGTCCAGTTGTCTCCTGAAAAAGCACCTTTGGGATAACCCAGGGGTGAAATCCAACAGGTTCTGACAGGTTCTGGAGAACCGGTAGTGGAAATTTTAAGTAGTTCAGAGAACCGGTAGTGGAAATTTTGAGTATTTCGGAGAACAGGCAAATACCACCTCTGGCTGGCCCCAGAGTTGGGTGGGAATGGGGATTTTGCAATATCCTTCCCCAAGAGTGGGGAGGGAATGGGGATTTTGCAGTGTCCTTCCCCGCCACACCCACCAAGCCACATCATGCCCACCAGGCCACGCCCACAGAACTGGTAGTGGGGGAAAATGGATTTCACCACTGGATGGATTCAATTACAGCACTGAGGAATTCACCACTGACAGTTTTCAAGGGTTGGGTTGGAGATAGAGATAGATCATCCTGAAAAAAAGGTCTTTTTGTGTATCATTAAGAATCAACACCAATTGATGGCACATCATCCATCCATCCACCCATCCATATTAATGACTGAATAAGGAAACTGAATAAGAACTCAACTATCCAGAATTCCAGAATATCTCTTGCATACATTTTCTAACCCTTTGTGGACAAAATCTACTAATTTAGGGAGGAGCACAGCTCCAAATGAAACTAATCGGTCTTCGCTCCCAACTTTCCAAATGCTTCAGCTTAATTGCACCATAAGCTTTCAAGCTTTTTCAGTGGGAATTAGGTTGCATTATGAATTGCCATTATTCCCTAGATCTCGCAGTATTGGCAGAAACACATGGTTTTCTCCAATGACCAATCATGGCATGGCTTTCCCGTTCAATGGACGACATTCCAATTTAGTGGAAGAATATAGTAAGCTGGTAACAAAACTTTTTTAAAAAGTAGAAATAATTGCAAATCTTCTACTGCCATAACTCATTCTCCATACCGAGCAAAATGTTTAGCAGATTCATAGATGTAGGTATCTCAAATCTCATCTCATCAACAAACAAAGTAGTTAGACTTGCATAATTGGAGGAATATAAAAGAAGCTCTGCATTGTTCCTAAGTAAAAAAGTTGATTCAATTGGAGTCTGAAGAATGAATAAGCACTAACAAAAATTGGCAGAGAATTTTTACAGTGCTGGGTTAGCACCTCCATGGAAAGAATTCCACAAGGACCTAATTATGACTCCAGAAATAGCACTACAAATACTTTAAAATCTCTGCAAAATCAACTAACAGGAAAAAAGAGGGGGGGAAACCCCAAGAAACCAACAAATGTGCTGATTTGAGAGGGCTTTAAAAATTCTGGATGTAGAGACCTCTGATTAAGAGTTTGTTGACATTTCTTTATCTGATCTTTTGTTTGCGCAGCCTGTAAAACATCTAACCGAGAAGAAAAAGAGATTTGATAAGGTAGATTTGTGCCAATGTATGCAGGGATTTTGAAAAGAACCCAGCAACCATTTTAACTGAGAGACAGATCCTACTACCTGAGATGCTTACATTTTTAACAGCTAAAAACACTGCAACTGCACACTAGTCTATAGTAAATACGAAAATGTTTTCTTGTACATTAGATTCTATGCATAGTTCTACCATCTTCTCTCTTACAACCCCATCGTCTAATTACAGAAACAATTTCAGAACTCTTCATCAAGTAAAATGGCTATTTAAAAAACTATATGCACACTAAAAAGCACACCAAGTAATGAAAACCAAAACATTGGTACAAACCTTAAGGGCAGTTTCAGCTACATTTTATAGAATACAATAGAATACAATAGAATTCTTTATTGGCCAAGTATGATTGGACACACAAGGAATTTGTCTTTGGTGCATGTGTTCTTAGTGTACATAAAAGGAAAAAAAAACATTCATCAAGAATCATAAGATACAACACTTAGTGATAGTCATAGGCTACTAGTAAGCAATCAAATCATACTAGGAAATAAATAAAACAATATACCGGTAAATCGTAAAGATACAAACAACATGGTTATAGTCATAAGTGGGAAGAGATAGGTAATAGGAAGAATGAGATGAATAATAGTAACACAGTCTTAGTAAATAGTTTGACAGCGCTGTGGGAATTAGTTGTTTAGCAGAGTGATGGCATTCGGGGGGAAACTGCCCTTGTGTCTAGTTGTTCTGATGTGCAATGCCCTATGGCATCGTTTTCAGGGTAGAAGTTGAAACAATTTATGCAGTGGTGAAATCCAAATTTTTTTACTATTGATTCTTTGGATGTGGCTTGGTGGGCGTGGTGTGGCTTTGTGGGCATGGCAGGGGAAGGATACTGTAAAATCTCCATTCCCACCCCACTCTGGGGCCAGCCAGAGATGGTATTTGCGGGTTCTCAAAATGTCCCCTAGCGGTTCTCTGAACTACTCAAACTTTCCGCTACCGGTTCTCCAGAACCTGTCAGAACCTGCTGGATTTCACCCCTGAATTTATGTCCAGGATGAGAGGGGTATGTAGATATTTTCTCAGCCCTCTTTTTGACTCATGCAGTATATAGGTCCTCAATGGAAGGCAGGTTGGTAGCAATTGTTTTTTCTGCAATTCTAATTATCCGTTGAAGTCTGTGTCCATCTTGTTTGGTTGCAGAGCTAAATCAGACAGTTATTTTAAAAACTTTGTATCGCTAGGTATTTTAAAGTGTAAAGAGACACAAAATCAGTATTAAGAACCTAATGCCAGCATTGCTAGTTCAACCCAAGTAGAGTGATGTGACCATGAAGCTTGAAAAGTTGGTCAGTAAGCTAATCTCCTTCTTTCATCTCAGACGTTGGCATTCAGTTACATTTCTAGTGCTTCCCAAAGTGATAAACCAGTTGTAATAGATACCTACTGGATTTGTCTAATCCCATTTGAAATATGCTTATGTCGGCAGTCAGCAGAATTAGCCTGCAGTACTGCATTTTAATCACTGTGCCACCATGGATGAAGTAGAAACAAAAATTCCTGACAGTAGGAAATTCCTTTGATCCAATTGCAGGGATTGAACTGGACTTTCATAGTGGCTTACTCCCAATCTGTCACGGGATTTCATCACACAATCTATCTGTCAGGGTTCCAACCGATGCCCTAATTAAATCATGAGCCTCACACCAGGTTTCAAAAGAAATCCAGTTATTTATTAGGGGCTTCATGTCCGCATGGACCAAATGAAGCCAACTCTGACCTCACTTAATTTACATCCTGGCACTGACCCTGTTTTCCCCCTCCCTCCCAAGGTGTGTCATCAGTCACAGTCACATTCTCCAATGAAGTGGGTTGTAGAGATCACTCCCCTCCGGCCACTGAACAGAACAGAACAGAACAGAACAGGTCAATGGGGAAACTAGATTCACTTAACAACTGTTACTAATTTAAGAATTGTGGTGATTCACTTAACAAATGTGGTGAGAAAAGTAATAAAATGGGACAAAACTCACAACAAATTTCTCACTTAAACAACGTAGATTTTGGTCGTAAATTGAGGACTATATGTAATTTGTTTGCTTATTTGTTTGTTTGTTTATTTATTTGCTTATTTGATAGTTTTGTGCAACTCTGGGACGCTGTAAAATCTAAATCTAATTTAAATCTAAAAAGGTGTAAAAGGATTGCTAATTTCTAAAGATGGATTTTTATAATTGTATAAATCTCCCTACATTGAAAAAGAAAGCTTATCTGATAATGCTGAAGTATATGGGCCTTAGCATTTTAAACTTTATCCAAACTCAGAGAAATTAACAAACTTCTATGCAATTGTGCTGAGACTGTAGCTGCATGATACTTGATTTTCTCGACGTTTCCATTGTCTTTAAAAGAATAAGAGTTCATATAGTGTGAAATCTCTTAGAGTCCAATTAAAAGCTGGCTTTTATGAATAGTTTTTGTACCCCAAAGTATGTCCCAGCATCCTTTTAGAGATGCCACAAGACAGTAATTTGTACTCTCCTTTCATGCACACATATAGGTAGATTTCATTGGCTTCTATGATGGTGTGGTGGGAAGAAATGGGTTTTTAAAAGTATCACAGAACCCTAGAGCTTGTTTTATCGAGAAATTAGACACACACACACACACACACTTAATGGGAAATAAAATTTCATTGATTCGATAGGACTTCTAGTTAGTTCTACATTTGGGATATATTCAGTAGATCTGTAGAAAAAAACTTGGCCGTCTCAAGAGGGATGTACAACAAATTGAATCTGAACCTATGCCGAGAGATTAGTTCAAACAACCACAATTTTACCTGGAATGCCTGAAGGAATGTGAACTTGCTGTGTAGTTAAACTCATGGGGAGAAGGTCATCTCAATATTCTTTAACTTGCAGAGTCTTAGTTGACAATAAGGTAAATGTTGGATGTGTGCGTTTGGGTGTGTATGTATAATGAAGGAATCTCTTGCCTTTTTCATACACAGGATAAGAATTTGAGGGATCAAGAAGAAAGTAATCACAAAATATTTTCTGGTGTATTAACATACGTTATGAGCATGTAGTATTCCTGCCTTAGACTGAGGTGGTTCTTAATGGACGGCCCTATGAAGCTCCCCAAAATGCTATTCCTTTAGAATATTTGAATTACTACATCCATGGCTCTTCTGTCTTAAGTGATCCCAAGGGACAGGGGTGGGTTCTAACTTACCTCGCCGCCGGTTTGCTGCCTCCCATGCTGCATGGGCGTGCGCATGCGCAGTAGAAAAAAAACCCAAAAAAGGCTGAAAACAAGATGGCGACGAATGTGCAGTGCCAGAAACTCGGCTTCTGCGCATGTGCAGAAGATAAAAAACCTGAAATATTTTTTTCCCAAAAAACCAATTAAAAAAATATATGGCGCGTCCACGGACCAGAACCGGCTCCGTGACGTCACCAGCGGCTTACTATCTACTCTATAGAAACGGTCTGAAACGGTAGGAACCCACCTCTGCCACGGGAGTAAATATACCATTTTGATTTCCCATAACTTAGCCTACTTTGAGGCTTTATGGGAAATTCAAATGATCTCTCAAGGCAGGCTTTCATCACCAGTATCAGTCCAATAGTGGTGAGCTTCCAAACTGTTTGTGGTCCTGACACTTCGACCAGCAACTGTGACTGGCATCTTCAGAGATAAAGTGATCTGTTCTGTGTCACACTCCAAGCAACTGAGCAGGAGCTAACTGAGTAGCGGTGTTTGTAACTTATTGGACCATGTCAACAGAATTCTGGAAAGTCCGTTTCTGACTGGTTCTTCATCCAAGTGAATTTATCATTGGTCTGATTTCAAGAAGTTCCAAAGGAGCTACTTTTTACTGGTCTGCGTTTCAAACACAATACTACCATATTATTACTATTATCGTTTTATGCATAGTCAACCAAACGCTTACACTGGATTTGACATTTTATCTACCTATTGAATTTTCCCCAAGGACCTGGGATATCATTATTTCAAGTGAGACTGTGGTAGATGATATATGGCATTGGTTAATTAAGGATCGTTTTACTTTGGTCTGATCTAAAGGTGGAAACTTTGTCTATCTTCAAACTTTCTTCCTTATTGTTAATTGAGATATTTATACCTCAATAGCTTCTCTAGATGGTCATGCCTTGATATGATTGCTAATACTTGTGGGTTTTTATCTGATGTTCATTATATAACAATATGTGTTCAGTTACCATTGATTTATTCAAATTGTCCTACTCAGCAATACATTTCATGGTCTTTTAGTCAAGTGTTAATTTTAAGTTTTGTAATTCCAATATATATCAGTCTGCTACTGCAAGGTAACCCCCTCCGATAAAAGCGGACTTCTGACATCCTTAGATGATAAAAGTATTTCTGGGATTTTTCTCATTGGTTTGTAAATAATTTTTAAGCTTTGTTTCTCCAGTAATTTTCCAATGTTGTCTGTTAACATTCTAGGTATAAGAGACACTTTACCTATTTTGTCTTTTGATCACACTTGGACGTTTTACAACCTCTGAGCCACATCTGGCCCTTCAGCTGTCCCAATTCAGCCTGTGGTGGTGGAGGAAGCAGCAGCAGTGGGGGCAGGCAATGATGGGGGGGCAGGGCAGAGGCCCTCCACAAGGGTTTCTCACATGGCCCCTTGAGAAAATGAAAGAACATGGTGGCTGGGCACTATCGAAGCTGACACCAGCCAGAACACGAAAACATCATCATGATGATGTTAATTTATGGCTGGATTGTATCACTTCCCTGATCTCACTGTCAGAGCAATTTACTGCAGAGTATCAATCTATAAAGTAAGGGGATGCAGTGGCGCAGTGCCTTAACGATGCTGGAACTGCCAGCCAGAAAATAGTCTGTACTCCGGCAGTTCAAGCCCAGTTCTGTGAGATGGAGTGAGCTCCTGTCACTCAATCCCTAGCTCCTGCCCACCCAGCAATTCAAAAGGATGTAATATTGCAACTAGATAAATGGGTACCACTTTGGTGGGAAAAACCTAGCTGCATTCATGTGCGGAGAGAGCGGAAGCCAACACTGGACCAGTGGAGGAGCCCAGAACAGAGGCGGGTTCCTACCGGTTTGGACCGGTTCTACCGAGTAGGTAGTAGGCTGCTGGTGACGTCACGGAGCCGGTTCTGTTGCTCCTTGGGTGCTGACATCTTTTTTTGGGAATTTTTTTTTTAATTTTTCCGGATATTTTTTTCTTCTGCACATGCGCAGAAGCCGAGTTTTCAGCACTGCGCATGCGTCACCATCTTGTTTTCAGCCTTTTTGGGGGGGTTAAAAAAATTTCGGATTTTTATTCTTCTGTGCATGCGCAGAAGCTGAATTTCTGGCACTGCGCATGTGTCACCATCTTGTTTTTGGCCTTTTAAAAAATGTTGGGGCTTTTTCAACTGCGCATGCGCGTGCGCACAGGGTGCATGCGCACACACACGAGGTGCGCCCACGCAGCATGGGAGGCAGCGAACCGCTGGCAAGGTAAATTAGAACCCACCCCTGGCCCAGAAGAGCTAGCAACCCGAACACCGCTAGTCAGCTGTTGTATGTTAGTTCACCCCCTGCAGTGTACCAAGGATGGGCATGTAGGCACCGAACAGAATAAACTATGTATGCCATACACTAAATAAATAAATAAAGTCTATAAAGTGCTGTCAAGGTATCTCAGCTTATCAGCTCATCTTTCAGGCTCACACATGTATCAAGCACAGTTGGTGAGAGTTTTAATAATAATGATTCTTTTCTAGCAGGGATGATGGTTAGACCTTTCCTCTAAATAACCATTCATATGTGTTGGTTTCTACTATAGTGTATATCTTGGTTATTCATTTTGCTGATGTTGCTGACAAACTAGGACATCAAATAATTACCGTGTTTTTCGGAGTATAAGATGCACTTCCCCCCCAAAAGAGGCTGATAATTTGGGTGTGTCTTATAGTCCGAATTTAGCTTTTTCAAAGCTTTTTTTCAGACCTAAGAAGGCGAGTAAAGAGTGAAGCGATCTTTGCAGACTTTTTTCATTGCTACTCCCTCCAAAGCAGCTTTTTTTTAGCCCTAAGTCTTTGCAGGCTTTTTTCATTGCTACTCCCTCCGAAGAACCTTTTTTTCCAGACCTAACCAGGTGCTAACGATCTTCCTGGCTTTGTAGGCTTTTTTCATTGCTTCTCGTTATCAGCTGTGCTTTGGAAGCTTTTTTTCAGTCCTACCAGGGGATAAAATAATGTACTGAAGGTGACCAGACAAAGGACGCTAGCCAGATGAATATCTGCTAGGCAAATTTTCCCTCCCTATTTTTCTCCCCAAAAACTAAGGTGCGTCTTATACTCCAGTACCTCTTACACTCCGAAAAATACGGTAATTAAATATCATTGGTATACAACACTGAGGATATGGGAGACGTTAAGGTCAAGGTTTCAGGACACCAAGTGAATTTGCAGATTAATGAAGATATTTATGTCCAAAGAGAGATTTCCTGTGGAGGAGGTGTTGTCCCCAATTCAGGTCTGAGCTTGATGCCGAGGCCAATAAAGGATGCCTGACACGACATGTAGGTTTTGATTGCTTTTTATTGAGGTACCTCAAGGAAAAGGGCTCCTGGCCAAAATGCCAAGAGAGCCAAGAACAAATGATTAAGAAAGCTTTATACATTTTCACTAAAGAAGAAGGCGGGGTAATAAGAAATATCATCTAATAAACATTTAAGTAACAATGCTACAATTTGTTCAATTGGTCTCTAGCTATCCGTATTCCTAAGCCTTGGCTAATGAATGCCCCAGGAGTTATCTAATACACATTTAATTTGCTGCAGGCTATCTCTATTCCTAACTTTTAGCTGAAGTCTGCAAGTTGCCTAACTCTTTGTTGCTTTTATCAGCTTTCTAACTACCCAGAATTTTTACAAGCTTTGCACGCGCATATTTCCTGTGAATAAGCAGCCTTTGTTCTTGCCAGAGACTCCACAATTACAGGCCTCCTGATTTACTTTCAAGTGTCTGCCATGACTTTGCTTTACTTTCGCAGACAGCCCATCAGAGGCTTTTGAAATACAGGTGAACAAGATTCTACACCAGGGGGTCAGCAACCCGTGGCTCTGGAGCCGCATGTGGCTCTTTCACCCCTCTGCTGTGGCTCCCTGTCACTCGTCAGCTCCACGATTTGATAGGGCTTTCGGTTAGGACAGGTAGAGGAAAAAGGACGCTGCACTAGGAAGAGACACTATGGTGGGGGAACCAGACTTCTGGTCTGCTCCAGAATTGAACGGGGGAGGGGCTTCCGATTAGGGCCTTTGTGGCTCTTTGAGTATTTAAGATTGCCGACCCCTGTTCTACACCTTTGGACATTGATTAAGAAGAAACACTTTAGAACTTGCATAGTCTCTGTTTTTTTCATTAAAACTGCCCAATATTTTTAAGGTTTCCTTAAAGCAGGAGCTTTTTCCCTTTTATCTGAATATATCTCATGTATTCATAATCTTGTCTATACTTGTATCTGTTTTCTAGTATATGCTTGACGGAAAAAAAATTAACGAAGAGCCAAAAAGGGCTGTGTTGTCACTCATATGAAGCCAAAACACTTCCTCTCAATTATTATCACAGTACGCTCTACCGTCGCTTTCCTTTTCACATGCTTCCTTTGATATATATTTGGGTAACTTGTCATTTCTTGAATTCCCCGATTTACCAAACTTCTACCCTACTCCCAAATGATTAGTAACACAATGAGAACAATATAGAGGGAGGCTTGACTTACAACCATAATGTAGCCTGCCTCTGCAAGTCTTGATGGTTTTTGACATGCCCATGTGGTCGCCTTGCTTAATGACCGTAATCCCTACTCTTCCCATTGCAATTGTTAAGCAGACCATGAAGTGCCTTAGGTGGATTGGCCCTATGAGGCCTAGGGTATGCCCAGACCCGAATTTAAGCACATCCTCAGCTCACGTGGGCCCCTTCCCCAACCCCCATGCTTCACTGCCATCCTCCTGGGTTCCTGTAGGCATTGGGATTGCTTCCCACTTCACTGGGTCCCAAACCATTTTCCAAACCCTCCATCATGTCTTGGTCACCTACATTTTCCTATAGATCACAGGTGTCAAATTCGGGTCGTCACGGTGTTGTCACATGATGTATCATGGCTTTTCTCCCCTTCGCTAAAGCAAGCGTGGGCGTGGCCAGCATGTGACTCATCCGGGCTGCGGGCCGTGAGTTTAACAACCCTACTGTAGAGCTCCTTTGGGAAGCAGTTGCTCTGCCTTGCATTTAGGAAGCAGAGTTGGCTGATCTGCCCCTCAGCCTCCCTATACAGTTCGGAGCTGCATGGTAGCACCCCAGAGGCAAGCAACATTTCAGAGTGGCCACAATTAATTGCAGTTGCTCCTGAAACGGTTCCTGCTACTGGTGTCTGCCTGGGCTCTATGTAGGAAAGCTGTACGACACAGCAGCAATTATCCAAAGGAGCTCTATGGAAAAGGCAAGTGAATGAGTTGTGTTGGAGGGATGGGGAGGAGGGTGTGGGACACAGCAGGGTGTGGTGGGCTTCTACGGGTTTGCACGGGTTCAGGCGATCCTCTAGCTAAGATTCTGTGCAGTTCGATGAACCCGCAAATCCCACCCATGGCTGGCCCCGCCCGCCTCACTCCGCCCCTCCCAGGAGTCTCCACACAGCCTGTTTTGGATGCCAGGTAAATGCAGGGCCTGTGCGGAGGCTCCGGAAGGCCAGAAACTGGTCCATTTCTGACCTCCAGAGGGCCTCCCGAGCCCGGCAGATATTGTTGGAGGCTCGAGGAAAGCCTCTGGAGCATGGGGAGGGCGAAAATGGCTGCCCTGCTATGGTGCAGGAGGCTGACTAGGCCACACCCACTATGGCCACCCCCAGAGAACCAGTTGTTAAAATTTTTGAAGCCCACTCCTGGGAAGTATACACAAGGCCTGTGGAGATCGAGCAGGGTGTCATGGGGAGGCACTAGAGTATCTCTGAAGTTGATTGTAAAGGCAGGCACATTGTCAAGCACCCAAATTTTATTCACATGTCCATGGCATGCTGTAGCAGCTATAACTTCGGGCAGGGTCATATAATTTCACAATGAAACTACTGCAGATTCTTCTAGGATTGTGGAAAGAGAGTTGTGTTTGGGCCTGAGCAGATGATAAATAACTTCTTCAAATGACAGCTACCACACCGTTTTCTGTTTGTCTCTTTCTGTGCTCTTTCTAGGGAAATAAACTTTGTAGCAAATCTAACAAGGTGTAAACTCTTTTATAACCAACTCTCTCCAAGCTTCTGGCATTTAATAGGGGAGAAGGGGGCAGTAATGATTCTTGAGCATACAATTTCAGATTCACAAAGCAAGTCCCTTCCTATAAAAAACACTAGATTATGTATTTTGTTCTATATACAGTATAATGCAGTGGTGCAGAGTTCATTATGCATGGAAGTGCCCTGCATTGCTTTCTGAAGGCAATGGCAGTTGCCATTACCATAAGGAAAGCTGAGAGCCAAAGAATGGAGGCCTTTGAACTCTGGTGCTGGAGAAGACTCCTATGAGTCCCTTGAACTGCAAGGCGATCAAACCGGTCAGTCCTGGAGGAGATCAACCCTGACTGCTCTTTAGAAGGCCAGATCCTGAAGAGGAAACTCAAATCCTTTGGC
>JANHFT010004946.1:90795-102898 GCA_032467955.1 Pseudoxenodon macrops
ATTTATTTATTTATTTATTTATTTATTTATTTATTTATTTATTTATTTATTTATTTATTTATTTATTTATTTATGTACTTGTTTATTTATTTGTTTATTTATGTACTTGTTTATTTATGTACTTGTTTATTTATTTATGTTTAACGTCCATCTCTGAGGTGTACTTCATGTCATGCAATGGAAGAAGCCATTGCACATTAATAGAATACGGATCTTTCATTCAGCAGATACCAGACTTAATCATAAACATGAATCATAAATCTAATTAAAACTTCAGGACTGTGTGTCACTCAGTCTGCATTTTCTAATGCGACAAGGCAAATGAGGACATATATAAAAAGAAAAAATAAACACATTCACAAATTAAATGCAACCATCTACTTACCGTAATTCATTAATGAGGACATGTATAAAGAAAATAATAAATTTACGAATGACATTTAACCATCTACTTAATTCATTTGATTTGAGTTTAATTACACATTTCATCAATTTAATTTCTTACTTTCCCAGTCACTTCTTTTGGACTGCAAACCAAATGTGGCCCTTTCCTGGAAAAAAAAAACCCCAAAACACTGCATACACCTGATGAAGATTACTCCGAGTTATATGGATTAATGGCTTGATCTTGTATAAAACAGATTCCCACATTCAAGTTTCTTCTTCCTTTGAATGCTGTCCAATCTCAGCTCTGGAACACACAAGGACCTTCTGCCCAATCTCTCCAGTTGTGTCTCCTCTATATGTGTGTGTAAACAATGGAGTGCAACCAACAGGAGACATAGAAAAGTCCACCTCTATTCTTCTGTATTTTCTCATGCAGCTCTTAAACCATAGGTTAATCACTATTTTCTTCACTGAAATTTGTTTGATATTATTTATAAAGTTCAAACTAAGCAATGTCAATGCATTTGTCAAAGCAAAGACAAGGAAGGAAAATAGATGTGCAAAGTTTCCCATATTTCTGCAATTCACATAACTGTTATGTCTCTAACATGAATATTCATTTCTGTTTTGTAGCTGATTCTTAGTTCTGCTTGCAACACTTGAGCCTCACATTCTGCCAAATAAGTTCCTCAGCAAGAACATTGGGGGAGTGAATCTACAAATGTTTCATGCATATATTTAAGCGTATACAAAATTGGTTTTTTAAAGCCGTATAGTTTGCATGAAATCGAAGGCATTTGAAAATTCGGTCACACTTAAGTGAATCATGATTCCCATTTACTTCAAGAGGATTAAGGTATGATTATCTAGCCTGGATCCAAGCCAAGGTGTTTTTGCAACAGCCATTTTTCACTACAGTATAACATTGTATAGTATTCATGTATCACAAGGATTTTCACTGGCCTTTGGGTGTGTGTAATACATGTGATTTATTTCAGAAATTGTATGACCTTATTGTTCAAACAGCTTAAAAAGAATATATCAAACCAACATAAACTTGGTTTATATCTCATAAGCCCCCACTCTTTGGAATATCTTATTGCCTGAGGTAAGATCTATCCCTTCCCTTCTGGCCTTCCGGAAGGGCATTAAAACATGGCTCTGCTAGTTAGCTTGGGGGCCCAATGGGGGCGCACAATGTTGGCAGTGCCTGATGGATTAACAGAAGATGCTGCAGCAATTGATCTTGCCTCTTGCTGCTTGTTTCTGTATTTAATGTTTTAATATTTCTACATTTACTTAATTTGTACGTCGTACAGAGTCACTTTGCAGAAGATGGACGGCATATAAATTGAATACATAAATTTGTAATGGGAAATATTAAATATTACAAATTTTAAAACCATGAAACGAAATCCACAATGTCTTTTAAGACTGCCTTTCACGAAAGCATAAGAAAATAGCTGACTCTTCACATGGCAACTAAATTCTCTTCTTGTCTTCCTTATGAAATCTATAGGCTTTCTCCGCATTTTATAGAGGAGAAATAATAAGTAAACATAAATGGTTAACCGACCAAAGTATAGAAAAATTTTCTGATGGGGATTGTAATGTGAAATCAGAATGTTTGTTAAGAGGAGGATACTCTTAGCAATGGTTTTTTTAATTCACATTTAACAGGAAGGTTTAAAGTGGATAAAAGATTTTATGATTTTGAACTAATAAGCCTCAACTTGAAATAGAATTATGAACATATTACTGCTAAGATAGATCAACTTTTATTGAAATATGAGACAGAAGAAAAAGAAATGAAAGAATGTAACATAAAATGGGCTAAAAAATTGACTCTGTTATACAGATGTGATTGAAAGGATTTAAATTTACAGTATGTTCCAGCCTTAAAGAGATATTTTATAAAATGATGTATCATTGATATATGTCACCAGAAAAATTGTCCAGAATTTATCATTGATATATGTCACCAGAAAAAGTATCTAGAATGTATTTTGAATCTTTGCTGGAAATGTGAACAACATGGGAAGACATTTTATCAAGTTTGATGGAGAAGTAAAAAAGACAAAACATTTTGGATACAAATACATGCATTAATTCAGAAGATCTTAAAGGTTAAAGTACAACTGAAATGAGAGATTTTTGTTTTGGGACTAGCAACGAGCAACTAAAAAACCCACCCAAAACTTTGTTTTTACAGGTAGTCCTTGATTTATGATCACAACTGGAGTCAAGACCACCAAATGTTGCTGAAATAACTTCACTGAAAGAAATTCTATGGCTTTCCAATAATTATTTTATTATGAAAATAATGATTGGGAAGTTTCTAACAGTTACGGTAGCCCTCCAGAAAGAGCTTTGAGTCAGCACGAAGAATGTATGCTGCTAAACAGGCAACAAAGTATAACACAATTCCCTTTAAGATCACGGGTTAGGGAGTATGACATGGAACATGGCTAATAAATGACAGAGGCAGACAATAATTTTAAAGGATATGATAGAATTATAATAGCCTGTGCTCTTTATTCTCCGCTAACTCCGTCAAATGCATTTGGCATATTGACTCAAAACTTTCAATGTCTGTTGGACCAAGGAGTCAGAAAATTGAATATGTTCATGACAAGCAAGAATGACTCTATCATGCAATTGTTTGTTGTCATTGTTTTTAATATTACTTGGCTCCAATCTAATCCTTCTGGTCTTCCTTTATTATTAACCTGGGCTTATTGTCTTTCTCACTATTTGGTCCTCCCAATATCTTCATTGTTTTCTGGACTGTAACATCAATACCTCTTAGCCTAACAAAGGGCTCTAATGAGAATATTCCTCAAATTATTCTATCGGTACATTAGGATACTGTATATTGGAAAATAGGGATGGGTAATGTCCCACAGGGTCAGTATTAAGTTTGGTCAGATTAAGGCATCTTAGTAGATTTGATGAAATAGCTGCCAGCAAAAAAATAGTAACTGAGATGTGAAATAAGTACTTTCAAATTATGCAGCATAATTCATTCATTCAGTGAGTGCCTATCCTTATAAAAACTATACAATTATATATATCGAGTAAGCTTCAAACTAATTTCTTGATTCTTTCAAGCATTAGCTAAATGAAAGTATAAACTGTAGGCAGTTCTGGGAATGCTAATAGTATAGGGAATCCTGCTATAGGTAAACATTTGGACTTAAGAATATATACGGGAAAGAGCATGTCAAAGTATCTATATATGCCCATATATACATGTTACATTTGTAATGACATTTTTTACATACAGACTCCTAGGATGGCACACAAAAAGAAGAAACCTAGAACTAAAAGCAGAAGATGAAAGGTTCATGCAATAGAATTCAAGAATTGTAGTAAAATAAATAAGTAATATGCTTTCAATTTTCCAGAAAGGTGTTGAGGATAATTCTCTCCCATGCAGAGGTAATCTTTGCTTCTCTTCGCTTAGGGATTCATCAGAACATACAATTTGACCAGAAAGGCTGAAGCTTGTGCATGCATATATGTCATCAGTCTCCCTCCTGTGTCACCTTTCTGATTTTTTTTACATTTTCCTTCACATGAGAATTGGCATCTAATTAAGATCCTGAGTTGAAAAAGGACAGAAATTCACTGAATCATTTTCCAAAGGTGCAAGCCCAGGAACAGCATCCTGTACAGGTATCTATCTACGTATAAAAATCCAGATAACCACTAGGAGGTAGCAAAAATTTGACTTTCTGTATTTTAGGGCTGATAGCAAGTGGTCATCCAGATTTCTGCACTTCAAATATGGTAGCCCCAGTTAATCCAAAAAACGTCAATCTAATATCTGATAATGACCTCCAGAATTATATCTAATAGCAATAGCACTTAGATATATATACTGCTCCTTAGTGCTTAGTGCTTAGTGCTTTACTCTGAGCTGTTTAAAATATCAGCCTATTGTCCACAACCATCTGGATCCTCATTTTACCGACCTCGGAAGGATGGAAGGCTAAGTCAACCTTGAGCTCCATTAGAATCAAACTGAAGGCTGTGGCCAGAATTTGCCTGCAATACTGTGTTGTAACCACTGTGCCACCAAGGCTCCAATGCCAGAAAGATTATGGACCTCTGTAGTTTGATGTCTTTAAATAAAAACAAAGAAAAGCTAATGGCAAAATTAATGAGTGGACAAAGGAATATATACAGCTGAATTTAACAGATGTCTCAGAAAGCTGAAGTCCTCTGACATTGTCCAGGATACTTCCCACTGGGTCTTCTTCCTTATTCTTAATCTCACTTACCGAGAAATACAGGCCGAAATAAAAGTCAATATTATTTCTACTCTATAGTTAGTGTAACGATATCCATATAAAATTACAGTTAGAGGAAACACACTTCATAAATTTTAGTCCCACCAAGTCTGCTTTTTAAACCATTAATCCAATCAATGGGTAGAGGTATGAAACAAAACATTTAAATCATTCAACTGTGTTGTTACATTATTTTGTAGATTTTTACAAATCCCCCAGCTCACTACTGACAACTTCACAAATTTGGTTTAACTGTTTTGATGTAACAATATAATTAGGTAACAAGTTCAACAGTGGATCATGTTTCGTTAATTTCAACCATCTGCTTCAGCATTTGTTTGTATGTGTACCAGATTTTCAGGGCTTCGCTACTCTAATAGTAATTAATGGCAATGTTAATATGATACATGAATTATATACAGCAGTAATTCAACAAAGAATCACTTTATGAGACAGATTATATTTAGCAAGCTTAGAAAATACCTCACGTTCCTGAATGTTGCTTTTTTTCTAACTACTGTAGATGTTTTACTTTCCTCATAATGAAACCCCTAATTAATTTCACAAACACTTTATGCATAATTTTTAATTTAAAAAAAGCATTATCAGGTCAGTTTTTATCATTGTTTATTTAAAACACACTGTCTGCCTTTAGAAGACACATGTTAGCCAAACTCGACCCTTCTGCAAATCCACAGATGGCCTGATTTTGAGTATTTGTGAATATATTAAGCAAATGTATTCAGATCTACTTTTCTTCCCCAAATAATTATTTTGCTTTAACTAAATTTTATTTATTAAATTTATATGTTGCCCATCTCACTGTCAATGACTCTGGAGCAGAGGTGGGTTCCTACTGGTTCGGACCGGTTCTATAGAGTAGGTGATGCCACGGAACTGTTCCTGGTCTATGGACGCCGCCATCTTTTTTTGGGGGGGGTAGGAAATTGTTTTTGGGGGGGGTTCTTCTGCACATGCGGAGAAGCTGAGTTTCCGGCACTGCGCGTGCGTCGCCATCTTGTTTTCAGCCTTTTTATGGGGGGGGGGGTTGGAATTTTTTTGTAGTGCTTATGTGCACGCATGCAAAGCATGCATGCGGCCATGCAGCACGGGAGGCAGCAAACTGGCGGCGAGGTAAGTTAGAACCTACCTCTGCTCTGGACAGTTTACAAACATTAAAAAAACATCCCAAAATTCAAAATATTAAAACATTAGCTATTACTTAAAGAGATTAAATTAATTTAAAAATCCAGAATACTATGAGGTGGGGTGGAATCTTCTTCCTAGTTCAATAATCACCTTCAACATGCAACGTCCCCATCAGGGCCTAGGCCAGTCAGCAGTGCCAGGAAAGTTATATTCTTCTTGAAAGATTGCACCACTATGCCTCTCTTGCAAAGAAACCTTCCTCAAAAGAGAAATTCTCTGCAAGAAAACAGAGTAAGAGGAGCGGCACTAAGAACAACAGAGAGCAACAATTCTATAGGTAATCCTTGACTTATGTCCATAATTGAGCCTTGAATTACAGTTGTAAGTCATGCCAGTCATTAAGTGGGTTGCCACATAACTGTGTCTGATTTTACAAACTTGCTTTGCAGGGGTTGTTAAGCCGATGCAGTGGCCATTAAACAGACACGGCATTTGTTAAACGAAGCTGTTTTATTTAATGGGCTTTTTGCTTTTTTTTTTTGCTGGAAATGCCAGAAACTGGCAAAAAAGTCAAAAATGAAGCAAATGGCCGTAAATGTGAGCTGGTTGCCAAGCACTAAGTTGTGATCATGTGACCACTGGGGAGGCGGCTGTCGGAACTCCAGAACTAAGTAGCTCTGGGGAAGTCCATTGTAACTTTGACCAGTTGCTAAGCAACTGCTTGTTAAGCTAGGGTTACCTGTATTGCAAGGAATCCCTGCATTTCTAGTGGCAAATCTGAAATACTGTTGGCATTTATATTTTCAAAGGAAGGACACCTACTGTATATTATTTGTCCCTCCCAGTAACCTCTGGTATGTCATATGAATAGTAAGTTTTTGCGTCTCACAAACACACGCACATCACAGTGATCAGGAAGCATTTCCTTTCTCTCTCCTGCCCTCCTTTCTTGCTTAAAACCCAGCTGTAAGAGAAAGCTTGGATAGTTCTTTATGAATTTTTCATCTCTTATAATGAAGACATTATAAGAAGACAATTACTTTTGCAATCTTTTTTGTTGTTGTTGCTCCTACTCCTTAATAGAAAAATGATGAAAAAAATGTGTAAGCATTGATCGAAGAGCCCACTGTTTCAGTTCTCTAGTAGGATTTTGCAAGGCTGGTCTTGTCATTACACAGAATAAGGCAATGGCCTCAGATAGGCACCATGCAAAACGTAAAAATTATAGGCTTGTAATTTGCCTTATAATAACTTCAACAGTTCTGCTGGCCTTGGAGAAATGCAGCAGAAGTTACTGTCTTGTCACCAAAGCTGAAATAAAATTTCATGGTTAATTGAGTAGTCTCAGTTATCGATATCTTCTTCCAGGCAGTTCTTTGATGTGGTATTTAATAATATTTTCTCCCAGAAAGTGAATACCACTTAGTAAAAGTACCTTTTTGTTGCCAATAAAGGAAGAGCTACCAGGAGAAGTAATCCTAAAATATTCTCATACACGTGGAACAAATCCTTATTAGAGTTTGTTGGTGATTATTTGTTAATGAACTGTTTTAGGATGGCTGTCTGAATGGAATTTTTTAAAATTCAAATGCAGCAGAAGTAAAAACAAAATGTCAGAAAACAGTTGAAATGACAGAAGTAATAGTTTTCTAACTTATTTAGTGAAAAAATATGGGTATTTGTCCATCAGGCTGATATTGCCCTCCATCTAAAAGCCTGCTTCTGGAGATCGTTCCAAATATCTTTCCATCAGTGTGTCTTTGGATGAGATAGTCCAAATTGGTTTCAAGACTGGAATTTTAAAAGCTGTATAAATATTCAGGCTGAGGTCTATGCTCTCTACCCCCGAAAAAAATGAACCATTCTTATTTGCTTTTCAAGGATTCCTCAGGAAGCAGGAAAGATGGAGCTTTTCTTATAATTAGCTGCTCTGTGTCACGGAACAAGTCTTTAGACATGCAAGAATGTTAACATCTAATTACCGCTTATGATTGCTAACAAAACATTAGTAAAGTGGCAAATGTTGGCAAAGTGGCAAAGTGTGAAGTTGCAAAGTGACAAATTTTCCACGTGAATAGTACACATTTAAGCTTTGAATTCAAAGTTCAATTATGAAATTGTGAGCATGAAATACTTAACAAAATTTGCATGAATATTCAAAACAAACCTAATATTCATTGATGCATCAGTATATCCTTTGTCCAGAAGACTTGTTTCTGTAGCTTATTATCAAAGCAGTTACTTAATGACTCCAACGAGTGTAGCGTGAGAGGGAGACTACACTGGGAAAGAAAAACAATCTATGGACTTGCTATGGTAGCAGCTGAATTAATTTTTGAGTAGACTTAAGGCTTGGCTGCTTTTGCTATTCTCGGGCATTTTTACCTGTAGATAAAAAAGACTTAGCTCCTTTACATTGTATAATAGTAATCTGTACAGTGAAAAAAATAAATCAATGTTTGGGAGTCACCTTGCAAGGAATTATCGTCAAACGTGATATGTGCATAAAGGTAAACCTGTAAGTAAAACAACAAGCACATTCACTTATTTTACTTTAATTCATTTTATTACATTTATATTCTGAATCTCAGACCAAGTGACTGAATTCCATAAGCATATGAAGTTTTATTATTTCATTTTACATTGGATTTCTGTGTAATTTTAAACAGGGGCAAAAGAAGGTTGTGATTCAGAATCTGTAGCTGGATGACTTAATGGAGATGCCAAGGATTTATGACCTTAATAGAGTGAAGTTGCTTTAGAAGAATGGCTTCTAACATTGCCAGTTGTACACTCATTATATTTTCCGTCTTGCTGGCTGTAAAAAGAAAGTCTGAAGAAGCAGTGGTAGGCAAACCTGGTGCCCACAATAGAAGGTGGATTCACCATAAAATTCTGTGAGGCAAAATAACCCTGTGAGAAAACCTTTTTCTTGGCCTCTGGACTCACATGCACATATATTTAAATTGCCTTATGCTCATTTATTAGTTCTTAGCTACAGTGTTTTTTATTTGAAAAAAAAGCGAGAGTACAAATCAGTTGCATTGATCGAGTTTCTTTGCCTGCTAGTACTAAAGTTGTATCTGAATCCATTTTTCCCTTCAATAAACCTCTTCCATTCACTTTTCAGATTCTTTTCTCCTCCTTGAACATTAATTAGCATTTGGTACTGGATTGTTTTATTTTTAAAAAGTTTTTTTTAAAGATCGCTTGAAGGTGGACATTGCAAGGGCCATAAAGATGTCAGGAGGGATGCTATTCCAACGGGCATAGAAGGCCTTCTTTCTTAGTCCTACAAGGTAGCTTTGCTTAGTCAAAGAGACCTGAAACAAGTCAATTCCGTTAGAATAACCGGATGGGCCAGAGGTTGGTTCCTACCAGTTCTGACCGGTTCTACCGAGTAGGTAGTAGGCCGCTGGTGATGTCACAGAGCCAGTTCTGTTGTTCTGTGGGCACCGCCATCTTTATTTTGGAATATTTATTTTTTGGGGGAAAATTTTTCCCCCCGGATTTTTTCTTCTTCTGCAGTTTCCGGCACTGCGCGTGCGTCGCCATCTTGCTTTTGCCGTTTTTTTGGGGGGGATTTTTCGAGGCTTTTTTCTATTGTGCATGTGCGTGCGCGGCACACCCACGCAGCGCGTGAGGCAGTGAACCGCTGGCGAGGTAAGTTAGAACCCACCCCTGGGATGGGCATATATAGTGGGAAACAGGTAATAACTGGTATCTTGAATTAAAGTCTGGAAATGAACTGGGTACCTCATATAGTCAGTTTAGTGCAGTGGTTAAGACACCAGGCTAGGAACCAGGAGACTGAGAATTCTAGTCCTGCCTTAGGCATAAAGCCAGCTAGGTGACTATGAACAAGTCATTCTCCCTCAGCTGAGGAAGAAGGCAAGGGCAAATTTCTAAGAATGTTGCCAAGAAAACTGCAGGAACTTGTCCAGGCAGTTGCCAGGAGTCAAGATGACTTTAAGGCACGTGTGTGTGTGTGTGTGTGTGTGTGTGTGTGTAATGTCTTCTGAGGGAGATGGTTGGTTTACAATATACAGTTAATACAGATAGTCCTTGTTTAGTCACCCCCAACTGGGACTGGCAACTTGGTTATTAAGTGAAGCAGTTGCTAAGTTAAACCCTCACAGTGTTTATAACCTTATTTCAGCTTTCCTTTGCTTCACAGACCTATGAAAGTCATAAATATGAGGATTCTACTAATCTAAATGAACCGTTAACATATATTGCTAGTCCATGTATATTATGCCATAAGCTAAATAAATAAATATGAGGATTGGTCACAAAGTTACTTTTTCATTACTGTCATAACTATGAATATTTGCAGTATGAGATAATCGTTAAATGAGGACTACCTGTACATAGTCACATGTAATCCCTGTGTAAGCAATGTATCAGAGGTGACATATTTCTCTGGAGATCAGATGCTGAAGCAGGCTGTTGCTGTCACATCCTGTCATAGACCTGCTCAAGACAACTGTTTTTGCTACTCTTAAAAACACAGTAATAGATGAGATGATGGATGGACCAACCCAGCAAGGATTTTTCTCTTTTGCATATTGCAATCAAAATGGTTAGAAATTTTCTAAATTATGTTCTAAATCAGGGCTGTCAAACTCCCGGCCCATGGGCCGCATGCGTCAAACACTGGCCACACCCACGCCCAGTTTAGCGAAAAGGAAAAAAGTCCCGATATGCCATGTGACGCCGCCGTGAGGACATGAGTTTCACACCCTTGTTCTAAATCGTGATAGATTTAGAATATAATTTAGACAGATTAGATTCAAACTGTGCCAGACTTTAAGATGTTTTTACAGCCAGGTTAATGAGTTCCCTTACTTATATCTAATCACTGCTCAAACATGTCTTAGCAGTATCTTTTTCCTCCTTCATCCCAATGGCACTGCCTTCTTCTCATCTCCAACCCATGAGTGAGACAGACTGTAATCACCCTCACTCTGACATTAAATGAGGGGAACTTCTAGGTGCATGTAATCTGTCAGGCTATGTCAGTGATGGCTAACCTGTTTCTTCTTCCGTGGCAAAAATGGCAGCGCGCGCATGTGCACACACACCCTGGAAGCCTCCTGAAGCCTCTGGAGGACAAAAAACGCCCCTATGGGCAAACCAGAAGTTCTGTTCCCGAACTTCCGGTTTGCCCATTGGGCCGTTTTTCAACCTCTGGAAATGGCCCAATGGGCATTCAGGGAAATGGCCCAATGGGCAAACCAGAAGTTCGGGAATAAAAGGGTGAAAACTGACCAAAAATCAAGACCAAAAATCAGCTGGCCAGTGTTGGAGCTGACAGGGCAACGCCTCGCATGCCCTCAGAAATGGGTAGCACGCGTACCACAGGTTCGCCATCACTAGGCTATGTCATCCATTGTCTTGTAAGGGAGGCTAGTAACAGACAATGACTGGGAACAGAGGCAATAAAGGGGGAACAGAGATCACAATGGGGACAGCAAACTTCAAACAGATATCGTTTTCAGCTTGACTTCATCAATGCGCCTTTGGCTTGGCTTGGTTTTACAACGCCATAGAAATAAATCCTTCTCAAAAGATTTTTTTTTAAATCCCAGTAAATATATATGGTAGTTCTCCAAGTGTCAATGAAGCTTAATTTTCTTAACTACAGTTTTCAAGATTAGCCAATACAATATCAGCTAGGTGCTATAAACCCAACATAGTAATTATTCCTAGCCTCTTGGTTTGTTTGAAATTGTTTTGACCAGTCAGATTTTATAAAGCAGATTTTGAATGTTTTATTAAATGTTACTAAATTTTATTCTGGCAATAATCTACGGTATGTAGTATTCTAGTTTACAGGAATACTGTTTGGTCATAATTATATTGTTCAGATACATACAGCTTCTTTGGAAACTTGACAAGAAAGCTTGTATTTCCTAGATGATCTTTTATACAAATACATTGTATTTAAACGGCTTTCTTTGTCCAGCTATGCTCATCAATTTAATTTATGGCTCTTCAAAACCCATCTCCTTTTTAAAAAAAAAAGTGGAATCAGTTGCTAGATTTTTAAAGGAAAAATCCACTATCATTTTTATTTTTGCGTTCATTGGGAAAGCATACTTCATGAATCCATGAAGATGTGAAGGAAGTTAGCACCCACCCACCCCTCCTAGAGGAATGAAATATCTTAGGAAATATTAAAAAGGCAGAATTTTATATTTCCTTGGATGAGAAATGGAAACCTGTTTTAGGCAGGAAACAGACTCACTCATTCTTAATATCCCCCACCT
>JANHFT010004946.1:102998-119235 GCA_032467955.1 Pseudoxenodon macrops
ATAGAACATACATAAACATACAGTCATAACAAAAACATTAAACAAACATAGAAAACATGGTTTCAACTCTTCCAACTTATCAACATCTCTCCTTATCTTATTTCGTATCTTAATTGTGCTATTAAAACTATATTTTTTTCTATCTATTCTTTATATATATACAGTAATTATACACAAATAATTGCTTTTATGGTTCACATATACCTTGTGTTTTCAAATTTTGATTTTGGTTTTAAGGTCTAGCCAATTGTACCATTTTCTCCATATTTTATAGTACCCTGAATCTTCTTTATCTTGTAGTTGCCAAGATGGTTTTTTATTGTTAGAGTCCTCCCTGAAAACCTACTTAAAAATAAACTCAATTTGAAAACATTCTCCTTGGTTGCTCCTATTCCAAATATCAGAAAGTAGTAAGAATAAACTTTCATGCACTTTTTCCCCTTCCCCTCAACCCCCCCTCCCAATCTCTTTGATCCATGGCCGCCAGCCATCGGAGTAACATCATGCTGAGCTGAAACGCGGTCTGCTTACTCCTGGCTTAACATGTCAGCTAACTCGCAGAACTGCGATTGGCGAACCTTGCGCGCCTTAAGCTCTGAACTCAGCAAGTGTATTCAATAAACCACGATGAAACAAACCGTGGCTTGCCAAAAGAAGAGGAAGACGGTGGGCGGTTAATGATCTACATAAGAATCGTTCAAGGTCGTCCAAGGGAACTTCTTAAAAGAGAATTTTCCCACGACTTCCAAACTGAGCCACAAACACAGACAAGGGACACCACGCACCAGGCTTCTTTCTGGCGTTTGGCCAAGATTTCCCAAAGTATCTGGGATCTCGGAAGGTGGTAGCAGAGACCACGCCAAAGCGGTATAAGAACTTTGCAGTTTCTCTCCGAGGCGGTGTCGAATTACAGAGAAAGAAAACTCTGGGCGGCGGGGGGGGGGCTGGGATCAGTTTCTCCAGCTGATCTGCAGCCGCCTGTTAATATTTCTCCCCCCCCCCAAGCAAGTAGAATGGAGGATCTCCCAGGCTGCCGAGAGAAAAAGGAAAGGGACTCCTAAGTAGAAGAGGCTGCAATCTACACCTCCGGCCGCTCGGGCCCTGCTTGCAGGCTGACTGGCTGCCTGAGGACATGCGGCTGCAAGGCCCGCCACGCGAAGCCGAGGAGACGTGGATGCCGCGCTATAAATATGCCACGCAGGCAAAGCGCAACAGGCGAGTTCTCCTAGCTCGGGATGCGGGCGAACTCCAGGGCGAGGGGGCTCCTCGTGGCGCTCCTCTTGCCGCCTCTGTAGGTTAAGGAGGCCCCGGGGGCTGCCGGAAGAAAAGCTTTTTTTTCAGAAAGCGAGGCAAACTTTCTTCGAAATGAATAAATTCCGGAAGGTTTGCCGAGGCAGCGGGAGAGCCCTGGCTTTGATCTTCGCAGCTTCGGTGGTTTGGCTGATCTTTGACATGGCAGCCCTCAAGTTGTCCTTCGGCGAGAGCGGCGGCAAAGTGCCTCAAGGGGAGACGGGGGGAAAAGAAAAGGAACCGGGGCGAGTTTGGCGCAACTCCGAGGATGGCCCAGAGAAGTGGTCCCGAGAGGAGCTCGAAGCTTCTCCGCCGTTCCTGGGACAAGACGGGAAGAAGCTTTCTAGGAACAGCGAAGATGCTGGCCGGGACGCGGAAGGGAGAGAGCAGCGCTTATCCCCCGGCGCGACCCCTGACAAAGCAGCGCCCGGGAAAATACCCGGCCTGCGTGACATACTCCCGTTGAAACTGCAGCGACCGCCCGCTCAATCTCTGTCCCGCGCCCCGGAGAAGAAAGTCAATTGGGCGGCAGCGGCCACAGCCGGCGACCCCCGACAGGCAAAACCGGCCCTGGCCCGGCGTGAGCAGGAGCCCCACTCGGTAGTGGCTGGAGGGCGAGCGCCTGTCAACCCAACTCTTCCAAACGGAGCCCCTCAGAAGAGCGCGGGAGGAACGGAGGTGTTTGTGCACGCGGAGTTCATAGAGAAAGAGGCTTTGGCCGGGTTAAAACGTGGTGCCCTCCCTGGAAGCAAGCCTGAGGAATGGCAGGGCGATCCTGGTCTTCTCGAAGCCACCAGGACTGGGGGGCTAATAAGAGCGATAGAGGTTCCTGAGGTCACTGGAAGGTGGGCTTTACCTGCGGGCAAGCTGAATAATACCTGGATGTCAGAGAAGAAGGAAGTTTCCCTGAATAAAATAGCTCCGGGAAACCTGCCAAGCAGGAAGAATGCAAAAATACCTCCCGCAAAGGATGCTCTGTCAGAAAACCAACAGGTCTTTGTAACCAAGGAGTTGGTCCCCATGGTTTTTCCAACAATTCAGCATCTACAAGCCAGCACCAAAGGATTTGAATTGATGGGAAAGGATGTACAGCTGCCAGGTGAGAAAAGCAGCAATAAGGGGAAAGCCACCAATGAAACCCAAATAGATGGCCTTATTAAAGCCACGGAAAGGATCCTTGCCGGAGGAAGAGTATTGGAGAAGGTTGACAAAGGCCATTTAGCAGAAGAAGAGCAATTCCCCAAACCTAATCGGAGTAATGTGGATTCCGGAGAAAATACTAGGCTGCACAAAGTGTTAACGATTGATAGGACCTTGACCCCAAGAGACCCCAGAGCACCTGGTCAATTTGGGCGCCCTGCTGAAGTCCCAGGTGAGAAGGAGGAGGAAGCCAAAAGGAGATGGAATGAAGGGAATTTCAATGTCTACCTCAGTGACTTAATCCCACTTGATCGTGCCATTGACGACACAAGGCCTGCTGGGTAAGCTGTAATTACTTGTGTTGCAGAGCACACATTTGGGCTAGTGCAATTGCTGATTTATCAAGTGCTTGTCTAGAACATAAATTCTTGGGGGGGCCTAAGGATAGATTTCATGGGGGTCTTGTGAATTTGGATATATTATATGAATATTATTATGCCTAGTCATTTTTCCGTATAGTATTTGATAACTGCGTTGAGCATAATTGATTTGATTTATCATCTATATCTATATATTTGTATGCATTTAAATATGTAACATGCATTTAAGTATATTGCATGCCACTCAGAGTCATTTTGTGTAAGATGAGTGGAAAAAACACCCTACCCCAAAAAAAAATCGTTTGTAGGCTTCATTTTCAAAGCAGTCTATGAAAACAAAACAAAAAAAAACCAGTTTGGACTAGTCAATAGATAAGAAACCAAAAAAACTCCGAGTCCCTCCTGTCCGCTGGATAGTTTTGGGCCACTCATTGTCTCTCAACCCAACTCACCTTCCAGGGTGATTGCTGTGGGGAAAAGAGGAGGAGCATTAGGTATGTCCGCAGCCTTGAATTATTTATAAAAATAAAGACTGGATAAAAAAAAATATATAAAATAAAATAAAAGGGTAAAGATTCCTGGTTCAGATGTAGCCCTTCAGAAAGAGATACTATTTTAAATATACAATACTCACCAAGGTATTTAAACAACTAAATATATATTAAATAAATTTGTATCAACAAATTGGTAATAATCATAATTAGCAATATGTGGAGTGGAATTAAAGTTTTCCTCAAAGCCAACAAAGACTATACATGATTTTCGGGGAGGGGAGGAGAGAATATCCAAACAATGTGAGGCCACCATATAGAAAAGGCCACCCCCAATACTTTAAAAAAAACAACAGAATATCAGATGTTAACCTTGAAGCTCAAATAGCAAGAGCCCAAATTGTTTTAAGGACTTAAGAGTCTATTATGACTACTTTAAATTTAGTATTTTTCATAGAAGTACATCGGGCAAATGGAACTACTGAACAATGCAATCCTTTTAAAGTTTGTTCAGAAATTAGTTGCAGGATATTTGCTTTTATCTAATTTTCTGGTGAGTGTACATTACTTTGTGAGATGAGTGCATTTAAAAACGGTGTGTCACCGTTGAAACATAGCTATGTGTTTTTATATCTGGAATCTTGTTAGTGGAACTGTACAACTAGAATATTCATGCTGTGATACTAAGATGCACATGGAAATTGGAAACTGGCCCATCAGATTAGATATCATTACTACCAAAAAAGTTAACACTGAGTGATGTGCTGAATTGTGTAAACACACCCACACGTATACACATACAAACTGTTTGTGTATCCTTGAATATGGAACACAAGGATTTCCTTTCTGCTTGTTTCAAAGAACAAAGTTGGCCCTTAGAGGAGCAATTTTCCTGCGAGAACTTTGCTTTGGCAGCTATCATCTCAAACAGAAAACTGAAGTTTGAAACCAGTCTCAGGAGTATCCATCACTGCCCCTGGTGCTAAGCCAGTAAAGGGCCACAGATATCCAGTTGCAGGAAACCCGTAAGTTTTCTGTAAACTGCCCAGAGTCTCTTTGAGTGAGATAGGAAATATTTACATTTTATAAATGAATTTGTTTTCGAGGGGTCCTTGGTGCTTTCTGAGCTTGCTTGTTTTCTTGCAGATGTTTCATTATCCTAACTAGGTGCTAGTAAGGAGTGCTGTTTGCTGTTGGTTTATATTCTGGTGTCTTGCCAGTCTGTGTGGATGGGGTTGGCCGTAGGGATTCTTTGGTTGGGCTGTTTACTGATGGCTCTATGGCAATATCTTGATTGGGGTATCGCTTACTTGATTGCTGGTCTGAAGTTAACCTTAATTACCGTAGTTTTCTCCAACTATTGTTCCCAGGTCCTCATCCTGCTTCTGTATTTAGTATCCTTTCCTTTCTTTAAATTTAATTTTCCTCCCGGTTACAATTCTACTATTTTGTAAAAAATAAATAAATGTTCTATTAGGTTTTTGATTCTGTTGTAGGGAAAATAGTTGTATAGTACTAAGCTGAAAGCTATAAGTTTACAAATCTTGGTGGCTCAGTTCGGACAATATAAGCCGCTGCCCCCTCAAACCAGCACAACCATAGTATAGCTTCCTGTGATGTGTGAACTCAGCCACAGAATCAAATCAGTGGCGAACTGTCATTATTTCATTTTAACACAGGCTTTCAGAGCCATGCAAAACAGTATTACCCATGCATGATAATCGGCTTACAGAGAGAAGTGCACTGATTTGGGAATTGCATATATTTAAAGCAGCATTTATGTGTCTTAAACAGTTGGTTTCTGGTACCTAAGAAAAATACCCAGTGCTTATTTTAACCTATAAAGCACACATGACTTAGTAACTATTGAGTTGCAGAATCAATCTCCTTAAGAAGGCTGCTCACCCTACTTGAGTTGAAGGGGCTCTTGCAGACAGCATCTTCATTAGGGAACTCTTGGGGCTGTGAGGTGGTGGTGGAGCCCTCATCTAACTTGTGTCTGTAAAGCTATGGGAACCAACCTTTTCCATCAAGATTTTGGCCTGAACTTTTGGACGTGTAATTTATTTGCATGGATGCTCACTTTTTAAAAGCTGTAAAATGTTTCAGCAGTACAGAAATATTGTGATCAATAAATTTGACCCCTCCGTTAAAGCCATGCAAAACAGGTGAGTTTTCAGAGGCCTTTGAGGAAGGTAAGTAGCCTTCCATTCTTGAGTTAAATTCTTCTACCTAAAAGCTGTTTCGCATTTCCCCTTTTGTCTGCTAGTCTAACTGAACTTGAAAGTACGAGTAAGTAGGCCAACAAATGCTGCCTTTAACATCTTGAAGCACAGAGACATTAATAAAGGCACCAGAGAGCCTTCAAATAATCTGCCTTGGATGTTGTCATAGATACATGTTGGTATATTTCCTGCGGAAACTGTAGCTTGGCATTCAATTTACAAATCAGATTATTCATACAATACACTGTTGTCGTATTGTGACTGGCACTTGATATCCTTGGGTTTGGGCAGAGATAGTGGTGCATTATGGCAATATTTGGGCAGCCTTCAGGGACACCTTAACAGAGTGAAGTCTCTCAAAATGCAATAGGATTACTTGAATAGACAATGAAGCCCAGGATGGCAAAGGGCAGAGAATAATGTTTCCCATAGACTGCTATTTGATCTGTTTTAATCAGAGATGCCAGTGATTGAACTAAGAACCTTTTCATGTAAAACAGGCGTGCTCCCATTGGGCTACAATCCACTATTTTCCCCAACAAAACAACCCAGAACAAAAAAAAATAGTTTTCCCTTTAGTTTGGGAGGATAGGATCAACTGCCCTATCAAACATTGGTGAAGAATGATCAGAGGAAGGGATTCTCTGTGGGAGAAGCTCTTTGGTAGGTTGCCCTGGCCTTCTCAAGATCTGCTGGAAGATATAGTAGCCTAAGGGGTAAAGATTCCCTCAAGGCATCCATCAAACCCTTAGCTGAATTGCAAATAGAAATGGAGAAAAATGCTTTCCCTTCAGCCTTTTGTTCATGCAGAGAAGACATGGCCAAAACCTTTGACTCTTCTTCTATTTTTTTTCTTTCTAAACCAGCATGATGTAAAAATGACAAATTCAATGAAATGAGAGAAATCTTTATCACTGGATAGAGATCTACATATTTTCTGCTGTACTTCTTTGATAGGCTTAGTGGGTCACATTGAAACGTTGAGGCCGTCAGTGTTCGCTGACTGTGTTGTGGGGGGAGGGGGGGAAAGCTTTTATTTGGACAACATGACCAGAAAAACAGTCTTGCAAGTAGTTTTCCCCCCCTTCTTTTTTCTAAAGGGCGCCAGTTCTCCAAACAAATCAATTTATTCTACTAAGTACTGTATATGCAAACAAAACACTTGAACATTATGAACGCTAGTAATACCAGTACTCCTGGAAATTAAAGTCTTGCCTGGATAGAAGTGAATTTTGTTTTCTTTGACATTGCTGCATTTTACTTTGTTTGGCTATTTGAAGAGGGAACTAATGCATGGAATCACCAGGAAAAAACAACAACAATATACATACTGGAGCACTTTAAATGCACCCATTTTCTAATGTTGAAAGTATTCTTGGGAACAATGGTCTGACTCAGTATAAGGCAACTTGCTATGTTCCTTCACCCTTTTGCATGTATATACATTTCAGGCAAGACTACTCCCACCTCACTTCATCCGTGTTTATTCTTTAGAGACTGAGCACTTAAAAAATCCTGGCTCTAGTTTTGCAGGGATATTAATTCATTGTGTTTCTAGGGAACTGCAGGATCCATACACTTTGTTTGTGATTTTTGAAGTAGATGTACTGTATATTTGTTATCCAGACATCCACTTTCCATTCACCTTATAGAGGAGATGGACAGAATAAAAAATTTAAAAAATAAATAATAAATAAAATAAAATTCTCAACTGCATGTCTTTTCTATTTCTGTAGTTGTCACTTCTACAAGGTTCTCTTTCTGGAATATCTTTACCCCTTGACTTGATAACTACTACAGGTAGTCCTCAACTTACAACAGTTCATTTAGTGATTGTTCAAAGTTACAGTGGCACTGAAAAATGTGACTTATGACCCTTTTTCACATTTATGACTGTTGCAGTCAAGTGATTAGAATGTAGACACTTGGCAAATGACTCATATTTATGCCGGTTGCAGTGGGGTGGTAGTGTCATGGGATCAGCTTCTGTGACCTTCTGACAATCAAAGTCAATGGGGAAGCCAGATTCACTTAACAACTGTGTTACTAACTTAACGACAACTGTTGCAAGAAAGTTCGTAAAATGAGGCCACACGCACTTTACAAATGTTTCACTTAGCAACATAAATTTTGGGCTCAATTGTGGTTATAAGTCCAGGGCTACCTGTAGTTCAGCATTTTGGGTTCTGGAATGGATATAACATATGGCTATATTGCCCATGGATTATTGTAACATCCTTAACAACATCAAAAATAATACCGAGGTCTCTCTCTTAGAATAGCAGTCTTTCATTTGTGCAGTAGTACTTTTTGCTTTATATAGGTCTGGTAGTCATATAGCAAGAATTGCAATGTGTTTTCTTTTTTTGAGACATTTATATCTTTCTTTTCAATGTGTTCCAGTTCCAGGGTATCTCACAATTAATAAAATAGATAATAAAACAATCGTTAAAAAAGTCTTTGATTTAAGGGGCCAGAATTTCCATAGTAAATTGGGGCTGTTGTAAAGACAGTCGTTATGTGACCAGACCCAATTTTTTGTGATCATTTTACCACAGTTGTTTTTTATTTGTTGTATATTTATAATGGTTGATTTTAATGTTTTTTTTATTGTTGTAAGCAGCTCAGAGTCTTTGACTTCAAGATGGGCAGCAAATAAATAAATAAATAGATAAATAGATAAATAGATAAATAGATAAATAAAGAATGAATGAATGAATGAACGAATGAACGAATGAACGAACATATGAAGTGAATCATATCATTAAGCCAATCCAGCTTTCCCATTTGTTGGAAAGTACCTAGGAAAATTACACATCATTGTCATGTGATTTCAGGATGCTGCAGCTGGTCATAAATGTGAGCTTGGTTGCTAAGCAACCGAATTGTGATCATGTGATCGTGAGGATGATATGATGATTGTAAGTACTGGGACAGGTTATAAATATATTTTTCCGAGACAGCCATAACTTTGAAGCATTATTGCATGAATCGAGGACTACCTATGTGACATAATTTAAGTTTCATAGCAGTAAAATATGTTGGAACAAGCACCAGATGTAGCAATATTTTTAAACATTTAGCTTAAAATAAAATATTTGGCACATATAAAAATGCAATAATAGACAATATATGGGGACGGAGTGGCTCAGTGGTTAAGACACTGAGCTTGTTGATTGAAACGTTGGCAGTTCAGCAGTTCGAATCCCTAGTGCCGCATAATGGTGTGAGCTCCTGTTACTTGTCCTAGCTTCTGCCAACTTAGCAGTTCAAAAACACTTTAAAAATGCAAGTAGAAAAATAGGAACCACCTTTGGTGGGAAGGTAACTGTTCCATGCGCCTTTGGCATTTAGTTAGGCCAGCCACATGACCATGGAGAAGTCTTCGGACAGCGCTGGCTCTTCGACTTTGAAACAGAGATGAGCATCGCCCCCTAGAGTCGGGAGCAACTAGCACATATGTGTGAGGGGAACCTTTACATTTAGACAATATATATATATTTCCCTAGGGGAAAATAATGTAAAAATTTCTGTCCTGCCTCATTCATCTGGTAGGGACTCTAGAGGACAATTTCAAGGACAATTGTGAATTGTTATTTAACATTGTATTAAAACTATATTAAAATGAAAGTTTTTTAAAGTACCTTGGCCTAGTTAAAAGTGTAGATGAGCTGCGCTCATAACCTGAGGCATACATGGCAGCAAAGTATCATAGTGTTGCCTTTTACTAATGCTTTGTAAGAACATTGTGTCACTTGACACTCAGATACTTACTGATGCAGAATGTTTTAGGCAGTGATGGGATTCAAATAATTTAACAACCAGTTCTCTGCCCTAATGACTAGCTAGTAGGGGGTGGCTTAGTGGTCATGTGACCGTGTGGGCATGGCCAACTTAATGTCACTCATGTTGATGGATGCTTCGCCTTAGCTGTTACAATGTAATAAGGGTTAACCAGAGAGTCAGTTTCTGTAAGCAGGGCAATAAAGATTAGGAAAGATACTAGAAACAACACCAGAATGTTTCCTTCCTGCCTTCCTTACAGGATTAGCCCTGTAAAATGGAAAGAAACAAAATAAGATTTCTTCCAACAACTGGTTCTCTGGACTGCTTAGAAAGTTAACAACTGGTTCTCCCGAATAGGTGCGATCTGGCTGAAATCCACCACTGGTTTTAGGGGTTTGTCAGTATCGCTAGAGTTTTATAACTAAAAGGTTCTTGCTGTCTCCTGACACACTTATCTTTTCATCTTCTGAGTACCAAAACTAATGCATTCTGAAATCTCACATTTCCAACCTGCAGCCACTAGAGTGCACTGGAAATCAAGTTTTTTTTTCTTTTTCTTTCTCCCAGCTGGAATAAAACTAGGCTTTCCTGTATAGGAATTGTGTTAAGAATAAAAAAAATTTACTTCTATAAACTCACATTGCAGTTTTATGATAGGGAACTTTCAGTAATCAATCTATAGTGCTTGGTAATTATAGTAGTAGTGGAACACATTTATAGATGTAGATTCAGTTATTTACTTTTCCAAGCTGATTCCCATTGTTGGAAGAAAAATTCATCTGGTTCAGTTCCAAGCCAGAAGAAAGGCACTGAAAATAAAATGGAGACTGGAAAATGATTAGAAAGGAAGGTTCCTGTTTATTTATCACCTTTATTGATGAAGCAGAACCACACTGTGATTCAGGGACAGCTGACAAAATGGAGTTGAGAGTGGGTGGGTTTTTAATACCTTTGGGCTTTGTGTTTGAGATTCCTGTTCCTGTGCAAGAATATGTCCTTTAATATTCTATTGGTTGTTGTCGTATTCCTATGGGGTCATGGCTGGCTCTATAGGCAAAAGGGGAAATGCAAATCCAAATACTTTTCTGAGCTAATCCTCTCAACCCTTTTGGCTTCCTAATTGCTTATTTGGATTTTCCTGCCTGACCCAGTCTTTTTGAATGGATTGCCAAATCTGCATTTCTAAAAACTAGCCTCCTTAGTTTCTGCTTGGGGGCAGGGAGACTGATGCTGGTTTCTACCTCCCTTAATATATATTTTTTCCATTTCTCCTTTAGAGGAAATATTCTATCCTGCCTTTTTAATATTTCCCAAAATATTTCTTTCTTCTAAAAGGGTGAGAGAGGGCTTCCTGCACCATGCTGGCTTGCAATTTTTGGAGTTGCAATGTGGGTTACTGAATAATTCCAAGTAAGACCCAGTTCATAATATACGTGGCCTTCAGGCTTTGATTGTTCTTTCTTTTTTTTCAACCAAAAGTAATTTTACCTTTGTTATGGCAACTTTGGGAAAGTTCAGCTTTGGTGCCGGCATTTAGGCTAAAAAAATAATAATCATATGTTCTTTTATGCTTCTGGATTATATATCATAGGGTTTTCCGTATTTTCAGCTATTTCTATATGTTAGTCTTTCTCTTACCTGAATCCCTCTATGTTACTTGGGATTACAACTCTCATTTCTCAGTCACATGGAGAATTATTAAAATTGCACCGAGAAGAACCAAAGTGGAGGAGATTGCTAGGTCTCACAAATTGGCAAAAAAAAAAAAAAAAAGGATTTACTGTACAATACTGCAGGTCTAGAACAGATGAATGCATTAAAAATTAGATAAACTATGGGTGCGCTATCCATTTTATACTTGAGCAAGTTACCTATTTTTCAGGCTTTTATAACTCCGGTTAAATCAGGATTACAACTCCCAGGAGACCTGGGGTCATGTTGGCTGAGACTTCTGGAAGCTGTAACTTCTGGGCAGTTGGAAAATGTTAGTTTAGGTTATTAGATGCTTCCAGTTTACACACAATTTACATTTGCTTTTCACCTAGCTTCCTTGTACCACAAAATCCACAGTGTTTGCTCTTCATAAATTATTTCATTTCTCTTGACTTCTATTTCCTCATAACACATTGTGATTGCCAACCTTTTTTTTTTTTTTAAACAAAGATTTTCCTCTGGAAAAATAATGTAGGTGCCTTGGGATTTGAAGACTATTTTGGCCACCCTGCTTGATCACAGGAGGCGGGTGCTATTTTAAACCAGAAACTGGCTAATAGAAATCCAGGCTGCAGGCTAGATCTTTTATTTTTATCATCCACTAGGGACTATCCTTTGCCAGCGACAAGGATGTATGAATACAAACAGAAATTCTATCAACAGTTAGTGCAACGTATGGGTTATTTCTCAATTAAACTTAACATAAGAGTCTTTGTGGTTGAATTTAACTTTTGTTCAGGAAAGCACTTAAGTTGGAAGTCCTTTTTGGGGGTCCCGTCTCTGCCAGTAGACCTTCACTATGGTATTCATGGTCAGAGTAGCATTGAATGGCTGCATCTAGCTTCTTTTAATTTATTCAAGTGCTTTGGTTGACCTTGTCCAGCTTGGAATATTGTGACAAATGTATAAAGAGTTATTTATCTCCAGCCACATGTAATGTTAGGTCAGAAAAATGTTACATTTTTATGTGGGGATGGAATATGGAAGAGTGCTATTCCAAGGCTTCGCAGCTATCTGAGGATGCCAGTAATAATGTTATTATTAAATGAATAATAATAATATTAAGTAAATAGTAACTTTGCCTCCTTGCAGGAATGCTTAGAAAACACCCTCATTATAGTTTTCACTTTTCAGTCTTCCCATTTCTTGATTAACCCTTGGAGGAAACTGTAAAACATATCCCCAATCACAAATTATTGGCAAGGGCTCTTTCCATTTTTCTTTTTACCCTATTACAGAATTAGTCCCTTTGTTGTTTTCTTTGGGTAGTAACTTCATGGCATTTGCAGAATTTTTCATGCCTTGTTTTCTCCAACATCCTATCTAATGGCAATAAGCTCCATGGCTTTCTAGAAAAAAATATTGTAGTCAATCTCAGATCTGGGTATGGAAGGAAAGGAAAAACGTATTTTAAAATAATATAATGTGGATGTGCCTGAAAAGCCTATTTGGTAGCTGGCAATATGTATCTCGAAGATCAAATACTTTGGCCACCAAATGAGAAGAAAGGACTCATTGGGGAAAGAATTGTGAAAGATTGAAGGCAAAAGGAGAAGGGGACGACAAAGGATGAGATGGGCGGATAGTGTCATTGATGCAGTGGACATGAGACGCAGGGAGACTGTGGAGGACAAGGAGGGCCTGGTGTGTTATGATCCATGAGGATCAAAAGAATAGGATATGGCTTAGCGACCGAACAACAACAATATGCCTCTCAAAACTGAAACAATCAAACCAGGCCACAAATCTGGATTTTAAGTTGAACTTTAAAAGTTCTACATCTGCTCTTTGGTATACTAAGTTTTCCCCTTCTCCTAATCCCTCTATTTTCAGTATTCTTTTGACAGTTGAAGAGAACCAGACAAATCTGTCTGGACCCACCCAGAAATTAACGAAGACCTGAAATTTTTACTCAGGAATGAGATATTGTGAATGTCTGAGTTAAGGAGTTGAAAAATACTCTTAGTAAAAGGGGCCAGAAAAAGCTTGGTTTTTAAATCTAGAATGTAGAAAAAAATTATGCACCAGTGGGTTCTGTTCATTTTGATATAACGTAAATTGGATCTTGTTTGGCATGAAGACGCAAGACTAATTTATGATTCGTATCTAGCATATAACCACACTGTATGCACAAAAAATGACACTGCTAAAGACCGAGGACCATGTCTTATTGAGCTGCTTCCACTTCTGGGCCAAGTTGGGGCATAAATTCTGTGAATTTCAGCTCATTAGTCCCAAAAAGTGGCCTTTTTGTAATAGCAGGATTTCTCACTGCGATATTTTGGTCAGAAACTCAGTCACTATCTGGTTACAATAGTATTTGTGCAGTTGAAGTCAAGGACAGCCCATGGAATCAGTGCCAAAACCTTCAGTTTGTAATCCTAAACGGGGCGTTTTTTCCTTGAACAGATCCTCTTCCTCCCTGATGCTCATTTACTTATTGTCCTCACCTGGTCTGATCTGCTTGGCTATGCAGAAGGAGATATGACAGGTATGCACCTGTCACTGTCTGATCATGGAAGAAACAGTTTATGTTTAAAGTTTGAACAACCTAACTTTAATTTTGAAATTTAAAAAATTATAAGAAGAAAGAGTAAGAACCTTCAAATTCCCTAACTAGAGAGTAGATGGACAGCAAACTGAGCTGGCGTAACAGTTCACAATGTCCCCCACTATATTGTGATATATTATAGGATTATGTCATTACTATTTCTCAATTTCCATTAAGCAGATGCCGAGCAAACAGCTAATGCTGTATTGGATTCAAGTACTCAAGTGATAGCATTCCTTTCTTTACACTCAGATTTCTTTCCCACAACTTTTAATTGCCGGGGAGGAAGTGTTTGCATTTTGAGAGCTACTATTTAACTAGAATTTATTTTTAGTGCTCAACTCTCGTCCTCAGAAGAAAATATCAGTAAAATAAGTTTTTATGGCAATTAGAGAAATTAATGTTCACTTCTACCAGTAAGTTTGTATCAGTAAGTTTGTATCAAGTGTTTGTTATATTATGCTATGTTATGCTATTAATCTCTTTTGCTCCAGATGTTCAGATCTTCTTGTCCACAATGACCTTCCCACCACTAGCATTATCATGTGCTTTGTCGATGAAGTATGGTCCACTCTCCTGCGTTCAGTCCATAGTATCCTCAACCGTTCCCCCCCTGAATTGATTAAAGAAGTTATTTTGGTGGATGATTTTAGCACAAGAGGTAAGTCAGTATCTTACAATCAACATGCTATTTCATAATTTACTGAAAACAAAACGTTTTTTTCCCATCATGATAGAAGTTACTGAGGTTCTCCAATGCATTCCATACATTTCCCTGAAATGTCAAAATGGCCTTATTTTGCTTCAGTGGGCCCCCATATATCAAGCATGAAAGATCAAGCCCACCCATGAAGGTCCAATAAATGGATTTATTGCTACTCCTGCCTATGAACAGGAATCTCCTCAACTAACGATTGGCACCTGCTTAGATAAGAGTCAACAGCAGCTAGTTCTTTTGCAGCTACGTAGGGATTCTAGTCTGATTCCTCTTTTCACACCACCTCCAGATTCTGCCATCCCTATCACATTTTTCCCTCCCCTTACAATTTAGAAACAAATGTACCACACATATGCATTTGACTTAAAAGCATGCAGAATATTTTGGAGTCATTGGATGCTTGTAGTGCAAGGTATGGGAGATCAGCTAAGTATGCCGCTGAAACTTGGTAGAAAATACCAGGCCTAAAGAGAGAGGGAAGTTGTGTAAATCCTTTTTTCCTTTAATAATAATTTCCAAGAAAATATCATTGGGCCATTTTGTAAGTCAGAAGCAACTGATTGATGACAGGAACATTTTCATGATTGCTTCAAACGTTGGCAACTCAATTTTTTTTTCTCTCTTCAGGAAAAGTAATTCTCTGCAGCCTCATAGGCCTCCTCAACCCAAAAGTGCTATTTTATTCCTTCCTTTTTGTGGGACATAAAGAATACGACAAACCTGGAGATAGCTGTTAGCCAAATCCTTGTTTCGTTTAGAAAATCCTTGGTTTTTATTATTTAAATCAGTCAGCAATGACACTTTTAAGCAGCTTGACAGATAGAAAGTGGTATGTTTATTTTTCTAGATTGCAAGAATATTGTAGTCCGAAAGGTGCTTTTTCAGGAGGCAACTGGACTTTCTGGTTTTTCTTTGGAGATATTTCGCTTCTCATCCTAGGAGCTTCTTCAGCTCAAGAATATTGTAGATTTCTGGATAGACCAGTTGATATAAATAACAGGTATTTTGTGAACATTTTACTGGATCAATTCTTCTTAGTAAGAGTGACGTATAATCAGTTGATTAATATGTAATAGTAATGTACAGTTTCTACCCCCAATAAAAACACTCGGTAGAAAATAACTTTTTGTTATTTTTCAATATCTTCTACAAGTATCAGAGGCAGTGGTGGGTTCCTGCCGGTTCGGACCAGTTTGCTAGAACCGGTAGCGGGAATTTCCCCCTGCTCGCCGAACCGGCAACGATGGCTGGCTGGACACACTCCTTAATGGGTCCTTTGGCTTGAAATCCGTCCACCTGAGCGAAATTTAATCAAAAATAACCCTCTGCGCATGCGCAAAGGCTCCTGCGCATGCACAGATGAATTTAACCCGGGTGTGATGGGGACATGCACGTGAGCGTAGCAAGTGCACATATGCATGCAAAACACGCACTTGCAGCACGACCCCAAACCGGTAGGGAAGGTAAGTGGAACCCACTCCTGATCAGAGGCAGTGTTTGGGGACTGATGATCCATTTTATTAGTTAAGTTTGAAATAGATACAATCTGGAGTCCACATAGTTGATTCTCCTCTGTTCTAATTTAGCTTACCTGAAGGACAAATTAGACAAATACATGGCAGAGTTTCCAAAGGTCCGTATCCTTCATCTGAAAGAAAGGCATGGTTTAATACGAGCAAGACTAGCTGGAGCAGAGATTGCCAAAGGTAAGCAGAATGGCATTGATTGATTAATTGCAGTTACCCTACAAGGTACAGAAATAATTAGAACAATCTAGTTTGTTAAATGAAATTTGTTCATTTAAATTTCATTAGAATAAAGGGAACTAAGTAGTATGCTCCTTGCTTTGATTACCTGGGAGCAGGTCAGGGGTGAAATCTAAAAATTTTCCCTACCGGTTCTGTGAGTGTGGCTTATTTTGTGGGCGTGGCTTGGAGGTCAGG
>JANHFT010004946.1:133992-146276 GCA_032467955.1 Pseudoxenodon macrops
AGCAGTTTGGCAAACTGGTTGTTGGAAGAAATCATTAGGGCAGAGAACTGGTTGTTAAATTACTTGAATCCCACCACCGCATATATCTCATGATAAACTATAATGGTATGAAAAAACTGATCTTGCTTTTGATAATGTTGATCTGACAAATTTTGCAGAAGAACTTGAATGGTGACCTGGTCAAACAATTCGGAGTTCTTGCATTATAATAGTTGTGTAAATAGCAATAGCACTTAGACTTATATACCGCTTCACAGTGCTTCACCGGCTTCTCTAAGCAGTTTACAGAGTCAGCATATTGCCCCCAACAATCTGGGTCCTTATTTTACGCACCTCAGAAGGATGGAAGGCTGAGTCAATCTTGAGCTTGGTGAGAATCAAACTGCTGAACTGCTGGCAACAGAGGTAGCCTGCAATGCTGCATTCTAACCACTGCACCACCTCACCTCATAAAAGAGGGAATTCTACGATAGTTGGTATAAGTACATCTACTGAGATTCCATTTTTCAGGACAATTATGAATTTGTATAGGAGTCCTCCTCCTTCTAAATCTCCTCACTCTAAGGGCAAGGAATAGGTTAGAGTTTGTTCTACTCTCCATGAACTCAATCATCACAAAAATTTGGATATTATGAAGTGGGGGGAAAGGGATTCTTGGCAAGCCTTATATCTCAGTACTGAAAAAATGTTATATATAAAACCAGTCACTCATCCTCCAAATCCATTAGCAAACTGAGATCTTATAACAGCAGGAGGGTTTACCCACTTATTTATATTTATTTTTTTGACCTTTAAAATAACAAATTACAGCTCACTTCATTAATCTGGAAGAGTTTGTTTAAAACTATGAATTAGTCTTGGTTAGACCAACTAATTTTAAGATAGAAGATTGCTGTTTCAATGGGGAATTTGGGCAACCAAATTAACTGCAAAAGGTCAGCTGTGGATAATTACATTTTTACCTGTCCCTGCTTAGATTGCTGATACAATATAGCAACAAATAGAAATAACTCTTGGAGAGTCCCTTCTGATAAACTGAACCACGGCGTCTGAAGTAGGGAAAGTTAGGTTTGGACAGCCAAGGATTAAGGAGTGTTGACAAGAATCAGGAAGTGTATTAACTTTGATCAACAGAAATTAAAGTGCTTTTGTGTGTTCACCTAAAATTGGAGATAAGGGTAGAATCGATCAGAGGCGTAATGCTCTACTTTTTGTGCAAATAGTGCATAGCAAAACTTTTATAATGTGAGCAGAGCTGCTTTGAGTGACAGGTAGACAGTTGTAGAGGTGACTGAACACTGGTAAGAGCTTAGGTTCAAGCCTACAAGGTGAAGACTGAAATAGTGTCATATTTGTATGTGTGCTTATCTCAGCTTCCTATTTCAACATAGAAGGAATTGCAGAATCATTTTTGTAAGTGTGGAGTTGGAGACTAATTGCTTAATGTAATAAGACCTGATTATAGCAATAGCACTTAGACTTATATACCGCTTCATAATGATTTACAGCCCTCTTAAGCCATTTACAGAGTCAGCATATTGCCCCCCAACAATCTAGGTCCTTATTTTACTGGCCTTGGAAGGATAGAAGGCTGAGTCAACCCTGAGCCTGGTTAGATTCGAACTGCCAAATTACAAGAAGACGGCAGGCAGCAGAAGTAGCCTGCAGTACTGCATTCTAACCACTGTGCCACCACAGCTCTTCATGATTGAAGTAAAACTTGTCAGAAAACAAATGGAATGCTTGGGCAATTGTTTAGCATGGAGCATAGAATAAGACAAGGCTGTCAAACATTTCCATAGTTGTTTATTTGCAGTAAAACTGTAACAAGTGCTTATGTTAGCATTGCGGTTTCCTGGCTAGGGACATAAATGTTTTTTGGATGTTATTGGCTGGGAACACGATATTTGAGGTGAGTGTCGGGTAGATTGCCAGATGCAGTGTGGAACTTGCAGGAGTTTGTAGAAAATTAACACATATCATTTAACATATCAAAGATAAACTTGATCTTTGCCGTGTTTGATAAGGAAAATGGAATGAACCATTGCAGGTTGTAAATAAATGTTATAAAGAAGTACAGGAAATGAGTGAACAGCTCCAGAAAATGTTCACTATAGAAAAGCGGATGGAGAATTTTAAAATGAACTGATTGCTGATAGAGGTATCCCGTTTTGCAACCTTCTGAGAAATAAGAGTCAATGGGGAAGCCAAATTCACTTAAACCACAGTGTTGCTAAATTAACAATTGCAGTGATTCACTCAAGGTCGTAAGATGGGGCAAAACTCACTTAACAAATTGCTCACTTGGTAACATAAATTTCAGGCTCAATTGTGGTTGTAAGTCGATGACTACCTGTACATTCTATCAGAAAACAGTTCATTTTAAAATTCTCCATCCACTTTTCTATCCCTGGTGAATATTTTCTGGAGCTGTTCACTCATTTCCTATAGTTCTTTATAAAAAAAATTATTTAAGATCCTTTCAGATTTTCATTTCAGCCTTCTGGTAGTACTTTTTCTATCCTGGGAGAATCAAGTATACAAAGACATTTTACTGGTAATAAATTGGCATACTCAGTGCATACTATTTTTCTTCCACAAATAAAATACAATCAGATGCAGATTACAAATGCTAAACAGTGATTATAAAATCTAATTGCTTCAACTTTTTCAGTCAACCATTGTCTTTTTTGGTATAATTTGAAGTTGCTTTTTTCCCCCTGAATATGTGTTTCAATCATTTATTTGTTCTAGATTATTAATGTAGCATTGGATAAGTGCATCACTGTGAATCAGCTTAATCTTACCTTTGAAACATGTGATATGAATAACAAGGTAAGACTGGAATTATTTTATTATTATTCTTGGAGGCTAAACCTTTTAAAACATCTTCAAAATACTGGATAGGGTTTTATCCAATATATGCTATTATGTTCTCTGCCCAGCTGTGATGCTTGTATTATTTTTAGTTTTAAAGAACTTTTAACTACCATGCAGTCAAAAGGAATCCAGTGCTATCTGGATAATCCAATTGTCATCTTATCCAAGCAGTAGGTATAGAGAAATGTTTGTTAACTCTGGCAACTTTAAGACGTGTGGACTTCAATTCCCAGAATTCCCCAGCCAACATGCTGGCTAGGGAATTGTTGGAGTTCAAGTCCAGACATCTTAAAATTGCCAAGGTTGAGAAACCTAGGTGTACAGCGGGGGTGGGTCCTACTTACCTTCCCTACCGGTTTGGAATTGCGCTGGAAGTGCGCATGTGCGCACGCTCATTGCTTCCAGGTAAAAACCCTCTGTGCATGCACAGAAGGCTTTGCGCATGCACAGAAGGCTTTGCGCATGCACAGAAGGCTTTGCGCATGCCCAGAGGGTTGTTTTTTCGGCCAATTTTCAGCTGGAGGACCAGTTTGGGGCCTTGTCCAGCCAGCCGTCGCTGCCGGTTCAGTGAGCGGGGAGAAACCCACTACTGGTTCTACCGAACCGGTCCGAACCAGCAGGAATCCACCTCTGGTGTACAGGGTAAGGCAGATGACCTTGACGGAGTCCTGCAAGAACCATTACATAGGCAAAAGAGGCTGAAGCATTTTTTAAGTGCAGAACAAGGTAACATTTCAGAACAAAATGTTAGGCAGGCAGACACTTCGCTAATTCACTGAACTATAAAGAATAGGAGGAGGAAGTACATCACAATTAGACTTGGCAGATTCTGTTCTTGCCAGTCCCAATTATAATATTCTTAGCCTTCCTGTGGAGTTGATTTCCTGGTCAGATCTACCCAGTGGTGCTGACAGAAGGGGATTACAATGTGACAGTGATTCATCTGGCTTGCATGCCCAAAATTGAATTGCGGCCAGAATTCCTTCTTCGGGCAGGAACTGAAGATCCTATCTATGCTATAGGATCTTTTGATGGTCTCTGCTTGTATCACTCTGGCCCTTTCCCTACAAGAAGCAGGAGGGGGTGCAACAGTCAGGCTGATCGGAGGAAGCTGAGCACAGGCTTGTGATGCCTGCCCCCCCAGAAGAAGTCTAAGGAGATTCATCTTAGGTGTAAGGCAGTGGTGGTATTAAGCAGGTTCTGACCAGTTCTGGAGAACCCGTAGGGGAAATTTTGAGTAGTTCGGAGAACCGGTAAGTACCACGTCTGACTGGCCCCGCCTCCATCTATTCTCTGCCTCCCGAGTCCCAGCTGATCGGGAGGGAATGGGGATTTTACAGTAACCTTCCCCTGCCACACACCTCTCAAGCCAAGCTAAGCCAGGCCCACCAAGCCACGCCCACAGAACCGGTAGCAAAAAAAATTTGAATCCCACCACTGGAGTAAGGTGAGATTATACAAGAGCACCCTGATCCTGGCTGGGTGGCCTTGGGAAGTGGGCATCTGCATCCAGACAAAGCAGGATTGTGCCCTCTCTCAAGTTTGCTCATGCTTCCTAACTTTGTGCACTCACCAAACAAAATGAATTCCCTGTTGATTCTGCCAGGGATATAGACATGAGGACCCACAAGGAAAAAAAATGGAAAAAATTGAGGGTGGGGGATGATGTAGTTGCAATGTCATGCAAAAGAGGTTTAAGAAGTCTTTTTTTAATGTGTTTGCCCCAATAATTTTTTTAAAATGGATTATGAATTATTTTCTAACATTTTATTTTTAAGGGGGAGTAGTTGGAAATATATATCCATTTGTCTCAATACAGGCAAACCTTTAATAAAATTAAAAGACCAGAATTGCTGAGAGCTGCTGAGTATCTCTGATGCAGAAAATAACATGATCAGATCATTTTTCATGTAACAATATGTGTATTTTGAATCTTATTGTCCCCCTTCAACATTTTCTCCTGATAATTAATATTTTTTTATGTCTGTTCTGAATATGCAACTTTGTTTGTGTTAGGTGAATTAACAGTTGCTTATGTTTTCAATAATAACTTTATTAAAGGAAGGGACAAATGAAGCAGCTTGTTAAGTCCATTTATAATAAAAAATTAATGTGTTAAAGTGAATTTAAAAAAATAGATGTACACTTAGTTTGAATAACCTACATTTTCAATTTAATACACCAAACATAGCTTAATGCATTTTTAAAGTAACAAAAAGGTAAGTATGTAGAGAAGGGGGGAAGGGGACAATAAAAATGTCAGTCTAACAGGCTGCTTTTTATTTAATGGAGTTTTGAAAATATATCTTATGTGTGCCTTTAGCACTGGTCTAACTGAGAAAGGAAATTGTATTATTTATAGTGAAATACTTTGGTCAGTATTTGGGTAACCCCTGGAAAGAGCATCTTAGAGTGATCCAGGGCATAGTCACAGAGAATCAGCTCTGTAATTCAGAAAACCCTGATTGAATCTTTATCTTTGCCATTTTTTTCTTTCTATGTGCAGAACCAAAAGTTCAACTACACTTGGCTGAGGCTAATCCAACATGAAGACTCCTGCCTGGCCCTTATTGATGCTGAAGGGACCCTGGGTCTGCACCCTTGCGATAAAAGAAACAATAGCCAGAAATGGTTGCATAAATCACTGGTAGCTTTTCACCCAGAACTCGTAAGTGCAGCTGTTTAGCAAATAACAACCCCTCTTCACTGTGGCTAAAGTGGAACCGGTTCAAAACAAAGACAGCTTGCTACATCATTTCCCTTTGAATGCCAATGACAGACAGGCAGACATTTGTTATTCAAGTAAGGAAAGGACTTGTGCAACGTTTACTCTTAGCCCTTTTTTATGTAGGTGGAGAAGTAACACCAGTGAATATTTAATCTGTCATCAGCTACCTCCAAGTGGTCCAGAGCATTGCATATCGTTCTCACTGCGCTTAACTCTTCACAACATCCCAGACCTGAACATTAGACTGAAGAATGTCTGTAGAGATTCTCAGTCATCCAGGTCATGGTTGTCCCAAAGGTGCTTTTTCAAAAGGTAACTGGACTTTCTGAAGTCCAATTGCCTCTTGAAAAAGCACTTTTGGGATTAAATTGAAGATTATGCCTGTTCAAGGTCATCCAGTAGTTAGCTTAGTGTCGTGATGGTGAACCTATGGCACGAGTGCCACAGATGGCACGAGTGCCACAGGTGGCACATGGAGCCATATCTGAGGGCACTATCACTATGTCAACTCCAGCGCGCATGCGTTCACTGGCCAGCTGACTTTCGCCCTTCCAGAGGGTGGGGGAGGCCATTTTCTCCACCCTCAGGCTTCAGGAAAGCCTCCTTTCCGAACTTCTGGTTGGGCCGTTGGGTCCTGGGGAGGGCGAAAAGCAGCCCAACTGTAGTGAGGCCTGCACGCATGCGCAGGGGTGGGAAGCGTGGGGGTGGTTGTGCGTGCATGCACAGGGGCAGGGCATTGCATAATGGGTGTGGGCACACGTGCGCGTGACTCCCGTGCTCCAGGGGTGGGTTCCTTCTACCTTCCCTACCGGTTCGGGTCACATCGGAAGTGCGTGTTTTGCTTCACTTCCGGGTAAAAAACCTCTGCGCATGTGTAGAATGCTTTGCACATGCACAGAGGGTGTTTTTTGGCCGATTTCAAGCTGGACGACCAATTTTCTGCCAGAGGACGAGTTCTGGGACTGGCAAATTGGTCTGAACTGGCAGCAACCCACCACTTCCGCGCTATCCCCACTTTTGGCACGCAATGGCAAAAAGGTTAGCCATCACTAGCTTAGTGGTTTAGCCAGGATTTGGACATGGGTCACTTTATTGATAGCTTCACACTTTTAAGTCCAGTATTACAAGTAGAAAGTCTGGCTGAAAGTGTAAGGACTATCAAGCTAATGCCAAATTTTGTAAAATCAAATCACTGTCAAAAAAAGAAAGAAGGGGAAGGTATGGAGCTACACTTGACAAATATTTTAAGTTCTAAATTTTATTATCCGTCAGCCATGGAATTTCTCTCCATGCTCCATTTTTAAGTGAAAAGTGTAGTAGCAAAAATAAATTTTGAAATGGCAATGTTTCATTGCCTTTTGTTTAATGCTGTTCAATTACATCACTTCCCATTTATTTCAGCAATGGGGGTATCCCCCGTTGGGATATCCAAATTGGAATATTGTCATTAAAAAACAAAATTGCCGAACAAACCCACAAGTTAATAAACACTAAAAAGCTAATAGGCAACCGTCAGATTTAGGCCCAAATTTAATACAGATTTAACTCATAGGCGGCTCACAGTAAACACAGATAAGAGAGAGTCATGCATTTTGCAGAAGCGCCCTTCCCCCAGGGAAAGTCTCTTTCATGACTAGTTGACTTTAGGGAAAGCTTTCTTGTCAACAATATGTTAAAAAATTTGTCATTTCCTTCTTTTTCCAAAGCTAGTAGGGGTTGTGGGGTTGGTGGGTGATAACAGGCTCTACCTTCTTTTTCCAGTTCAAGTTATGAAGTTACAGGCATGTACAAAAGGGGTGGAGCTTGTGTTTTTGTGGAGCAACACTGCTTTCATAATTCTGAATGATTCATCCTTCTGATGAAAGCATTGAAACGGTGGGCACCTCTGCCAAGTTCCCTGTAATTTCCTCAGTAACCCTGCATGGATTTTTTTTAACATTGGACAAATTCGATTAGGACTTGCTCTGTTACTTTAAACAAACGACACAAGGGTGTGGTGAAAAACAGTGAAGCAGGAAGAAATAAAACCATTAAATAATGTCTATAATATTCAAAATATGGATTGATACAAAAGAGCAGCATTACAAATCAATGTGAAACAATATTTGTTGCATTGGATATGTTCCAGAGTCAGTACTTGTAGGTTTGTTTTTTTTTTTAAATCTCATGCTGTAAGAAAATGCCTCTCTACAAGATGGAGAAACTCTCTCCATCATGATAAAACAACATTGGTTAGATGAAATACAAAAATTGCTCCTTATAGTATAGAGATAGATGTCAGTATGTATAGAGGTTAAAGCAGGGGTGGGTTCTAACTTACCTCGCCACCGGTTTGCTGCCTCCCGCACGCGTGCGCATGCGTAGTAAAAAAAAGCCCCCAAAAATTCCCCCCCAAAAAAGGCCCAAAACAAGATGGCAATGCATGCGCAGTGCTGGAAACACAGCTTCTGTGCATGCGCAGAAGAAAAACAACCCGGAAAAAATATTTTAAAAAAAGATGGCGGCACCCACGGAGCAGAACTGGCTCCATGACGTCACCAGCGGCCTACTACCTATTTGGTAGAACCGGTTCAAACCGGTAGGAACCCACCTCTGGGTTAAAGTAATAGATTGAACAAGGAGAGCCAGATGCCCCTCCCCCACTTGATCATGGAACTCCATTGACCAATCACACGTTCTCAGTCCATTCCACCTCAAAGAATTGGTGGTGTGGGAGAAAGATTAGGGAGAACCTCATGTAATTTGCTTTTAGCTATTAATAGGAAAGGCAAAATACAAATGTAAATAAGGGGGGGAAAGAATATAAAGCAACAGCAGTGAATAACTTACTTGTTCCAGTTGGAATATACGCATCCAATTTTGTATTAGCCTGTGCTAGAAAGTCTTTTAAAGAGCCAATGTTTTATTGACGTGATTGAAAAATAATCTCATTCGGTTTCCTGTTGCTTTGATACAAACTTGTCAAAGCTATAGTTTCAACCTTTCAGATTTATTTACCTAAGATGACAGCATAAACTGCTCACTTAGGATCCAAAAATAGTTTTTACCGAGCTGTTCTGATCTGAAAAAATGATCTAATGAATGTATTTAAAAAAATAAATTCTATTTTACCCTCCATAGCTATAGGACCTAGAAATTGATCTTAATGCTGAGAAAATGCCAAAGTAAATTAGAATGATTTTTCTGCATCTAAAATTGGAATGGGGATAGAATATGTCAGTAGAGTCTTTTGGTTTTTGTGGGGAAGCTCAATTACAGCAATTAGAGTATCTCGTCAGTAATCATGTACCCAGTCTCGGTTATAGAGATGCCTTCCGTTTATTCTTCCATCATATAGAAGGAAAAGTTATTGTCTTGAGCTAAAAGGCTTCCTAAAAATGTAAGAAATTTTTTCATCCATTTAAGTTGTCTTCATATGGAAGATGGATACTTGGATGGTTGTTGTTGTTTTCTTTTTCTGTTTATTTATGTATTTGGGGAGCTAGCTAGCTAGACCATAAAAACTAATTAAACACAATTGGACACATTAATTGCACCCATACAATATTGAATTAACATCAAACTGAGGCCTACACATTTATCTGCTGTGGTAACATGTCAAATTAGTTTTTATGGGAATTTTGGATGTTAAAGGAACAGAATATAAGGCGAATATATGGGAGAAATGCAGCCTAAAGATCTCTCTGTCACAGGAAACCAAAGTATGGATTTCTTTTATACAAAAGTAATAGCTGTTATTTACAAGGCCCTTATATGGCTCTTTCTATTGAAATTAAAGAAAAATCTGTGGAGCAGCCTGTTCTTTGGAGGTAGTCATGACAAACTTTTTCTTCATTTTTCTTTGAATGGAAGAGCAAAGAGGAAGAATTTATTTATCAAATGTGCATGCTGTTCATCTTGCCAAAGATAAGTCAGTAGGCAGCTTCCAGATATTGAAAGATACCCACTTCCATCTTTCTGGATATAGTAGAGAGAGTCTTCGACTTAGAAACATAACTGAGGTGAAAATTTCCAGTTGTTAAGTGAGTTGTGCCCCATTTTATGACTTTTTTGCCACAGTTGTTAAATGAATCACTGCAGCGGTTAAGCAAATCATGCAGTTGTTAAATGAATCTGGTTTCCTCCATTAACTTTGCTTGTCAGAAGCCAGATAGGAAGGTTACAAATGGTGATCACATGACCCTGGGACACTGAAACTCTCATAAATACATGCCAGTTGCCTAGCATCTGAATTTTGACCATGTCAACGAGAGGTGGGTTCTGAATCTTCTTACTGCTGGTTTGCTCAGGGTCGTGCCTTGAGCGCGCACGGCAATCAAAAAATAGTTTCTGCACATGCGCAGAAGCAAAATCTAAAATGGCTGCGTCCATGGAGACACTGAAGGAACCTGCTCCATGACGTCATCGCGGAGTTACTACCTACTCTATAGAACCGATAGGAACCCACCTCTGATGTGAACATGGGAATGCTACAATGATCTTAAGTGTGAAAACAAGTTATTAGTCACTTCTTTCAATGCCGTTGTAGCTTCAAACAGTCACCAAATGAATGGTTGTAAATCAAGGACAACCTCTACTATCAATATTGTGCCTACATCTATGTACACACACGCAACTTGACACAGATACTGTGTTTCCCCGAAAATAAGACAGGGACTTATTTTCTTTTGATCCCCGAAATAAGAGCTCGGCCTTATTTTTGGGGCGGTCTTATTATTTTTGAGGCGCAGGAGGCGGCAAGCGTGGTCACCTCATGGCTGCTGCTGGGTTTTGGGGAGGGCTGATTTTAGGGGGACGGCTTATTTTAGCGCATGTGTTCAAAAGCCTGATTGGACTTATTTTCAGGGAAACAGGGTAGGAACACTTTGCCAGACATCAAGTCTACGATGCCAATCTGATGGGAGAGACACTGAAGTGGGATGCTTTAATATATTTATTGGCTGCCTATCTAGCCTCGGGGCAGGTCTGGGTGGTTTCTTCCCATGCTTTCACAGATTTAGTGTACAGGTAGTCCTCGATTGACAACAATTCACATAGTGATCAAAGTTACAACATCACTGAATTTTTTTTATTTATGACCATTTTCATATTTATTTTCATATTTTCATCACAGCATCTCCACGCTCACATGATCAAAATTCAGACCCTTGGCAACTGATTCATATTTATGATGGTTGCAGTGTCCCAGGGTCATGTCATCCCCCTTTTGTGACATTCTGACAAGCAAAGTCAATGGGAAAGCTGGATTCACTTAACAACTATGTTACTAATTCACCAACTGCAGTGATTTGCTGAATAACTGTGGCAAGAAGAGTTGTAAAATGGGGCAAAACTCACTTAACAAATGTTTCACTTAGCAATAGAAATTTTGGGGTCAATTTTGGTCATAAGTTGAGGACTTCCTGCATTTAGCAAGAAATGAGTGAAATGCTAATGATCTTTGTTTTTTATTGCCAATGCTGTACCTTGAATGCTGAAAATCCCTTCATTATGATGCTCAGTATTAACTTGCATCGTGAATCTCTAGATTTTTGAATATTTGTGGCAATGCAGTTTTTTTCATTTCCTTACCTTTTTCAGCTTTTAAATATCTATTCTTATTAAAGATTCTTCAAACTCATTTCTTAAATAAGCTGTTTGAGAATAGTTACGTTACTTATTAGGAAACCTACTTAGAGTTAGTTGCACCTGGGAATATGATTCTTGCTCATTCAAAACTTTTCAGGAGTTTATAATTTGATTTTGACAATTAACAAATTATCCGACCCTCTTTTCATTGTGATATGTCCCCTATTTCATCAGCTGAGCAATATTGCAATCTGAAGGGCAGAATCACCTGCCATTAAATTACCCATTATTGCAAAGGCCATATGGTATAACTTCCTTTACATAACAATGACCATTTAGATGGGAAGAATTGTCTTTGAATGTTCATAGAATTAGCAAGCTGTGCCACATAGAGAATCCAGTCCAAGAACAGATAGACCTGTTGTACACTTCCTGTCCAGAAGACATGTTGTATACTTCCTGTTCTGCTTATAAATGATGTATGTTGGGAAACATGGCAAGAGTTACTTTGCCAAGATTTTTTTTCTAGCACAAAAACAATGGCTTACTTTTCAGCTTTGTGCACATAACCCATTGTCGCCATCTTCTCTCTTCTCTTTAGATGGATCACATTGTTTTAGAACACCTTTCAATGGCCACGTGCATGGAAATAGATCAGTCGCAGAAAACCCTGAAGGCTAACATTTGTTTTTCAAGCAATATTCATCAGAAGTGGCAATTTGAAAAATACTATGCTGAGTGAAACAGAAGCCAAGCAAGCTACATGTAAGGGCTGCTTAGTATGCTGATACCTTCAAGAATGACAACTCTTAGAAATGGGAAGTACAAAATCAGCAATATTTCTCAAAACCACAATTTAAAAGCAGTGCATGGGGAAATCAACAGATGGAGAAAGAGCACAGCTGGTTTAACTAGTGTCATTCCAACCAGGCTTATTACCTCAAAAGAAGCTGGGCAGAAATCTGGCCGGAAGACAAAAAAGAGTTCAACAAAAAAGAAGAATATTATGCTATGTTATTATGGCACTTGTTATGAATATTTCATCTCTCTCTCTCTCTCTCTCTCTCTCTCTCTCTCTCTCTCTCTCTCTCTCACTCTCTCTCTCGCG
>JANHFT010004946.1:146376-159323 GCA_032467955.1 Pseudoxenodon macrops
CTCCCTCCCTCCCTCCCTGCCCCCCTCTCTCTGAAAACTCTTTGGGCAAACCTTGTAGTCTTAAACCTCTAAAACCTTCATTTCAAAAATATGTACAGAAGGTTAAAAATGTCTTCCAACTCTAGCAGAATAAGTCTTATTGCTGACATCTCCAAGAAAATGTGGTACAATCTTAGGCTGAAATCACTCGGCTGTAGAGATCAGAAGTAATTTTTTTTCGATGGTCCTTTCTGTTAGAATTACAGCCACTTCAACACCTTTCAGATCATCCAAGATGGGAAAGGAGAAGGAAGAGTCTCACGTAGCTATATTGAAAACGGGATCGCAAGCCTTAAAAAAATTGTTTTTGCTTTGAAGTTTCTTTTTGGATAACTTACAATTTTGGCTGGATATTCTGTGTGTGTTTCCCTTTTGTAATAAGAATTCACATTTCTTGTTTTAGAAACTGGACTTAAAAATGTGATCCCTTCAGAAGGATGACAAGCGTGTATTCGGCAGGAGGAGAGGGCAAATAATAGAACTGATGAAGTAGAACTTATATTGTATTAATTGAAACAGCATTCCTTCAGAATGTAAAGCAGCGTCATACATGTCAATGATGTGATTCATCTCACTAGGCCCAAAAAATTAAAAGAACCACGTAAACGCACATTGGGTAGTTCCTCCAGCACTTTGTATTGCTATCATAAAGCACTCCTGGATTGAAGAATCAGCCAGGCATTTACCACTTGCAATTTGGAACGTAAGTGTAACAATCTTGACAGTGTGAAGAGCCAGATGCTTGTAGCATCCAAACACACAGGGATTCAAGCATTACCAGAGGTAGGTTCCTACTGGTTCTATCTGGTTCTATAGCGTAAGTAGTAACTTCGCAATGGCATCATGGAGCCGGTTCTGTCAGTGGATCTGTGGGCGCCGCCATCTTGGATTTTGTTTTTGACTGCTGCGCATGTGCTCGCGCGCTTTGCGTGCACGTTTCAGGCATGACCCTGAGCAAACCGGCAGTAAGAAGATTCAGAACCCACCTCTGAGCATTACCACACGCATACAACTCTTTGGGTCAGAGAAACATTTTTCAAAAGATTGTTTGCTTTGTACTTTGGAACTGGCCACCTCATAAGTAAATATTCTATTAGCTTTTAGTGATTTTCACAATCTACAAGATCATAGGACTGGGATCCTCCTTATGTAAAATTCAAAGTGAACATCTCTTTAAAAAGATGCTACTTAAAAATGGACCTCATTGGATCCCTCCACTTTCAGCTCAGTCCCCCCTAAAGAAGACAATTACCACTTAAGAAAAAATAATCTTGAATGTTTCCAAAACCAAGTCAAATTTCACACATACTTCACTATCTTGAAATAGTTTGTCATTTTCTAAAAAGACAAATACTTGTGTTTTTCATACGGAACTTGCCCAATATGTGAACTTACTTTTTTTTTTATCTTGGGAGAAACACAGTTGAGTTATCCACCTTTTATCTGAAGTCACAATGCCCAACAGTATAATGAAATTATTTATACAGTATGCAATTGTACACAATAAATATATTTTTCCATGTATTTAGCACACCTGTGCATAGCACAAGGGGGCTATGCCCTGGCTTGCAACCACCCTATCCCTAGATATTTGTATGTGAAAAGAAACTCCTAATTAAGGACTTAGAGCCAGTTTGGTTTAGCGGTTAAAGTAGAAAGCAGAAGACTGTGAGTTCAAGTCCCATCTTAACTATAAAAGCCAGCTGGGTGATTTGGGCCAGTCACTCACTCTCAGCCCAAATCACCTCACCATGTTGTTGTAGGGGAAATAGGAAGATTATGTATTGGATGTGCTCACCACCTTAAGTTGTTTGTAAAAAAACGGGATACAAATAAATAAGATATGGGCTTCCACAACAGATGGATGCCTGACATTACAGTACATTAAACATTATCAAGAATGTGTTTCTCAGGAATTGGGGGTCCTGAGGAATTCTGGTCCTGCTTCCCTACATTTCTCTTGGTTGGTTGTGACTTGTGATTGGTGCCCAATGTTAAATTAAGCTGTTATTTGACAGAACCAAAATATTTTTGACAGGACCAAAATATTTAACAATAATCTTTAAGGTATTTAATGAACACTGGTAACTCTGGAATTAATTGGCTGAAACAGCTCATCTGCATAAGAATTCTTATGATGGTGACTTGCTCTGGAACAAAAAACTTAAAATTCACATCTTGCGTCTCAGAACATTGTGCTGACATTATATCTTTTTGTAAATACAAGCTTAGAAGGCAGACAAGCTTTCATCAGCCATCATATTTACAACCGGTTATGAGATTCCTTGGTGCCTAAGAGGGTCTCTGTATATAATATCACATAATGCTGACAACGCTTGGCAAAGCAAAGGTGCCAAGGTATTGATTTGCTTAAGAGACATCACAGTTTCATTCCCAACTGTCTTTCTGATTTCCTTTGCATATCATTTAGTATTGCTACCCTGCGGGCACTATCAGAAAAATTACACAGATGTTGTCTGTGATCTCATGATTTATCAAAAACATTAATTTCATTACAGTTTGTGTGCTGATATTCTATCATTCTTCATTTAGCCAACGTAGAGAGGCCACACGTAACAGTCACATTGTATTTCACATCAGTCCCAATGCATTTTCACTCTTCATTTTCCGAAATGTCCGTTTCAGTAACGGCTTTGTTTAGGCTTTAAAAATAATTTGGTATTCTCTTTGTAGTGAGGGGAACATAGCAGCAATAAAAAAGGGGCAATATTATATCCATTTTTTTCTTGCAGGAAACAGATATCTTGGGCTCAATATCCGAATAAAAATTTGAAGTCCGGGATATAAGCACAAGCACCTGTGACATATTCCTTTTACTCCAAAGCAGAATATCTGATAAAATTAATACTTACAAGTTTTTAAAATAGGACACAAATATCCCTTTACAATCTTATTTTCATTCTTTAACAAGCAATCACGTTAACATATTTCCCTACATTTTGCAACCGTATGTTGTCTTTTTTGCTTACTGGTGAAGATTACAAAAATGCATTCCAAAAACGAATCGGGCTTAGAAATTTGATGCCATGTTTTTGGAAAGGATGCCAAATCCAACAGGTGTCCCTACCAACCAGTGTAGAAGAGGACAGAAAGAACCTTCCCTCATTCTCATTCTCCAACCCCGTTTCCTGGATTCTTAATTTGGAAATAAAAGACAAATAAGCCCCTCATCCTTATTTGAGCCTTGAGTTGATATTTACTTTGCCTCATTGGCTTCTGTCTTCTGCAGCACTTTGTGTAATTGTTTTCAGAACCAAGCCAAGATATAGATGTTCTCTAGGATTTGCCAGTGCTTTTAAGTGACTCTACCTGCTTTGTGCAAAAAGATTTGAATACACTTTACTTTGCTTGCTGCTGTGATGATATTTTTGTCAATATTGTATTTTTTTTTACTGTTTGAATTTATCCAATCCATTTCTTGGCTCTTAAAAGTTGCACATGATGCAATTTTGACGTGTGTTAATTTTTCGATGAACAAATATCGGACTCTGCGATCCATCCATCCATATAGCACGGCAAATTGCCTCGCGTTCACCGTAATTTATAATCCTGGTACTGAACATCTAAAAATATCTATAGACGCCATATTATTTATGTTAATTTGTTTAATAATGTTAATACTTTGCAAATGCAGCCTGCCATCACTTTTCCCTTTCTTTAAAAGCCCAGTGAAACTCTGCTTGTGATGATTTTTGCATTTATGAATGAAATGCCCAATGAGGATTGAAAGGTAGAAAACTGGCAGCAGAAAAAGAGCTTGGTATCCATCTAGTCTGCATGGTTAACCTCTGTATTTGGCCCACCATTGATACATCATAACAGCAGCAAGCCCAGGTGAAAAACAGATCTTTCCATATTGATCTGTACAACACGTGACAACCATGGACATCTTTAACATCTCTCCAACGTAGGTGTTAACTCTGAAATATGAATAATCTCAAGTTGCACCTATATACCTAAATTGAGCTTCACTGAAATGATTGCAAATTCTCTGCGGTTAATTTCCCTTGGTAACTACAGGTAGTAGATAGAGGCAAATATTTCTAGGTAGAGGCAGATATTTCTCTCTCTGGACACAATGAGTAAATAGCTGCGAGCTCTGCATTGACAAAGGAAGGGCATCCGGTCAGTAAAGACTCAGCTCCATTCAGTTGCCTTGACTCTGCCCCGCAAGGGATTACAGGGTCATTAAAGGATTTTTTGGAAATCTACAGATAGTGCTCAATTTACAACAGTTCATTTAGTGACCGTTCAAAGTTACGACAGCACTGAAAAAAGTGACTTATGACCATTGTTCATACTTACGATCGTTGCAGCATTCCCCATGGTCATGTGATTTACATTTGGACGCCTGACAGCTGGCTCACCTTTATGACGGTTGCAGTGTCCCAGAGTCTTATGATCCCCTTTTGCAACCTACTAACAAGCAAAATCAAGGGGAAAACGAGATTCACTTAACCGTGTTACTAATTTAAGAATGCAGTGATTCACTTAACGAATGTGGCAAGAAAATTCGTAAAATGAGGCAAAACTCATTTAACAAATTTCTCACTTAGCAATATATACATTTTGGCTCATTTATGCTCTACGTTGAGGACTACCTGTACTTAAACACAATCTTGGTTTTACCTAAGAACAAAAAAAAAATCCTTGTGGTACATGGAAAATTAGTTTATAGAGCTTTCTACTATCAATACCTGAACAGCATCTATTTGTGCAATAAGAAATTACTGCGTTTTAATGTATTACCAAGCCTCAGATCAAAAGGTCATTTATTGAAAATATGGACCAGTCTGTTAAAGTTACTCATGATAATGAAGGTGCTGTGCAACTGTTCTCCTTTTCACTGATCCGAGAAACCCAAAATGAATCCCTAATAACTATTTCAGGGAGCCTTAAATGTTACCATGTTGGCTTTATGCCTCACGCTAATCTGAATAATAAATTGTTTGTTTCATCTTTGTCTGTATGCACTTAGCAATTGTGACTTCTTCAGTAAAATGTGTTTAGCAGACTTCCGTGTTTTGTTTAACAGATCTGTGTCTGAAAAGCAGAGCTATAGGGATCAATGAATGAACTCTGTCATTATTTTTGTATGAAATATAATTTGTTCTGGTTGTATATTATGCTCCTGGTGTTAAAATTGTTTCAGTTAATTGCTGCTCCTTGTTTTGTTTTGTGGTTTTTTTTGTTTTGTTTTAGCTGAATTAGCATCCAGAGAAGAGCTTTTCTTTGGTGAATTTAAGTATGTATCATTGGAATGATTTGGATACAAATTTGTATACATAACTATGGCTGCTACAATGGGACTTTTCATCACTGGGTGTGCCTTAAATTCCATTCAAGACATCCTCTGGAGTAGTTTTGAATGGCATGTTGATTGATACAAGTATTCTGGTAGCCAGGCTTCTCCCATCATAGTTTCATTACTGGATTTGATTCTTACTCATGCTTAGGTAGGTTTATTCAAGTCAATAAGGTTTGTAAATCCTTGTAAATCAATCAGTGATTTATACATCTAAACTAACAACATGTGCCTTAATGTGCAGTCCTTTATGACTTAACATTGGAATAAATTTCACTAAACCCCCCCGGAAATTGTTGCGGAATAGATATGTATAATATTACATTTTTCAAACTTGAGCACATATCATTTATACAAGACATTCCTTTGTTGATAATGTTTGACATGAAATTTTAATTTTGAAAACTAATATTAAATACCAAAATTGTTGCTATATAAAAATGGTTTGTGTGTTTTAATAAGTTCTCACTGTCTCCCCATCTGTTAATTTTGCAGCACCATGGATATTTGATTGTTTCTCAGTTGTAGCTCAGCATCTGAACTGCAGTATTTTTCTCACCAGTGATTGCATGACTGAGAGTTTGAAACTGCTGTGTCAATCAAAATAGGGTTTCTTGAATACTATACACCTTTGCAATGTTTGGCTTCCTAAAAATTTTTGGGCGAAGGATAAATTAAAATATTTTGCATGTTATTTGAAGCACATTGCTGGCACATACTTAAGTGGTGGTCCAGTAGGACTCCTGGATCCCTCACAAATTTATTGCTGTTGAGCCAAGTATTACCTATTCAGTGCCTGTGCACTTGATTCTTTGTCTGTCTGCTTTCTTCTCTAGTGGAATACAGAATTCACATTAAAATAATGACCACTAATTGTATATAAAGCAAGTGACCCTTCTTTTGGATCTGGTTCTGTAACACTACCAACATTGTGTGTGGAATCCACCAGGACAGCTACTGAAACAGCTTAGAGCGGATGTCATCCAGATTATTGATGTGCAGTTTTTGTTGCAAGCAAATTTACAACACACACACACACCAAATCGTGCCTTGATAATGAGACATTTCTCAAGGCCATTTATTGAAGCCAAAGCACACCGAAGCTGCTGAAGTCTATCGACTTATTTGAAACTAAAACATTTGCACTAGAATATACAGAAAATAACCAGGAAGACTGATACTCCAAGTTTAGTTTAGAATTAGAATTTGATTGCAGGAGTGGAGGATGGGGACAACTTACCAGACTTCAGAAAGAAAAGATATTTGTACCAATCTTGACCATTTTGAAAGCTATTCTTTGAAGGGAACTCTCTTCAATAAAATTCAGATTTTAAGAATCTTGCTACCGTGTTTGGCCTTATTTTCGGGGAGGTCTTATTATTTTTGAGTGCATGAGATGGTGAGTGTGGCCACCTCATGGCTGCTGCTGTGTTTTGGGGAGGGCTTATTTTCGGGTGAAGGCTTATTTTAGTGCATGCGCTCAAAAGCCTGATTGGGCTTATTATCTGGGGAGGTCTTATTTTCAGGGAGACAGGGTACCTACAGAATCCAAAACTGTTCAGTGCCAGAGTTACTCATTGTAAGCATCTCCCCAGTCTATTGTTGGACCAGTGGAAACCATCTTTCCACCCTTGTGTCTGTCACTTTCTAGAATGGGAAGCTGGCTAGAGTTATCAGTGTCAACTCCAAAATACCTCGATCCCACAGCAGCCATCTTCCATTTCTCAAATTGCTACACAGCTCAGGGAGGGGGAGAGGAGTGGAATGCGAACTGGCCAAAACAATCTATTATTTCATGGGAACCAAGTTCGCTCCCAACAGGTGCTGGTCAGAGACTGAGACCGGTCATCAAGGAGACACAAGAACACCTAATTGGACAATGTGATCTGCTGTGACACATGGGGAGGGGGGAATCTCTAACATTTAACTATGCCGAAACCACGGGAAATAACTAGAACTGGTTTTAGGATCATCCATGCTGAAATGATGTACTCAATAAAGCAGTTCTTTGAGGAAATGGAAAGGCTCGGAGTGCTGACACATTTGGGCTCATTAGTCGGAACCGTGACAATCAGTTTAACTCTAGCCCTTCTATTAAAAGTTCACCAGTTCTCAGCCCAGCATCCCATACAAAAGAGGCATGACTGCCTCAACACTCAATAGCCACTTGAGAGTAGAAGAACTGTAGATAAAAAATAAAGTATGGTACCGAGACCACATAGCACCAATGATCTTGGAAGAGATTGGAAGTGATTACCGTTGAAGATAATAAAAACAGAAGTTGCCTTCATGGTAGGCAAGGGTAGGTTAAGGATATCATGCTATCATTATACCAGATCAAGCAGGAAATGCAGATAAGTCTTTTTATGAGTTTGGTTCCAGAGAAGAAGACATTACAACTTTTTACACCGTGATAATAAATGACGCCTAAAGCATTTTGACATGAAAATATTCCAACCTACCAAAAACTGTTTTGAGTGAAACCAAACAAAATACGGATTCTTAAAGGTTTGAAAAAAGGAACAAAATATGCTCTGTTCTGACTTCAGAACAAAACATAGCTGATTTTAGTGATGTTGTAATAAATGCTTTGGGTTTTCATTTTGTTGTTTATGATAAATTTGTTTCTTCAAAACTCTTTTTCAGTTAGTACAGTACAGTATCAATCATGTCTCTGCTACTGTTATCGTAGACTGAATAGAATAAGGTAGGAATGGAAAGCTGACAGAAGCTTACTTAATAAGTTACTAATGCTTTAATAACACACACACAAAATAAAACGCAAGCCTCTTAAATAGGGAAGTTAGAATTCATGAGGGAAATTAGAATTCATGAAGGAGGCGAGATGCATATACATTGTGTTGTGCTTTATTTTCCAGGTAATTAATACAAACGTGTATGCATTTGCATGCCCAAATATGCTTGACAGATACATTTACTGATTTGTCAAAATTATATGGCCACCGATGTCATGAGATGTGACTCTGGTCAGTGTGTAATAAAAGTGACATTTAAAACATTCTATAAAACCAGTTATAAACAATGAACATAAACATAGCAAGATCATGAGAGGGAAGATATTGCATATAATACAGCCAGTGCCCAGTCTCCTTATAAGTAGAAGATCCACTTGCTGGGGGGCGGGGAAACCAACTTTTAAATGTTGATAATACTTCTATGTTTATATAGAAACTACTACTTCATTGTTGGATTAGTGGGCTGGTTTAACTTTGGAATGTGTTAGCTCAATGCATGCTCTTATTTTTGTGTGTGTTTAAAATCTTATTCATGCAATTTAAAGTGATGAAAACAGTGAGTAACCTCGTCTACACGTAAGCAAAACCATTATCCAAAACAACACAGATTGTAATCTAAACAAGCGGAGGTTTCAGTGTAGCAGCCCATTTGAGCAATGATCCTTATGATTCCTTATGGAGATTTGTTTTAATATTTAAAAAATAATCTCTTGGCCAAATCTTTGGATGGTAGGCACCATTCAGTATGTAATAGTATACTAATTATTCTTGGACCTGGGGACAAGGAAGCACCAACTTTATTTTTATTTATTTATTTTGTCAAGTGTGTACAGTATAAGATTACAAAGAATAAACATGATTGCGAATGGTTATGAGTACATTATATTTTACAAATACATGGCGACATTAGGACAGGGACGGTAGGCGTTCTGGTGCGCTTATGCACGCCCCTTACAGACCTGTTAGGAATGTGCTGAGGTCAACGGTAGACAGTCTAAGGTTAACGTTTTGGGGGTTTGGAATTTGTCTCAAATTCCTATGCTCTGTTACACTTAATACATTTTTAGTTTATTAAGTAGAAAGCTTAAGTTTTTCCTTCTTTATTCTAATAATGTGCAATGTTTCATATACAACATTTGAATATTTTGTTCTGAACTTGAAAATAAATACATTTTCTGTTTCTTGGACAATTCTATATGACATTACTTTTGTATTACGTACTTTTACTATATACAGGTAGTCCTCCAGTTCCAACTGTTCATTCAGTTATGATGAAGCTGAATGGACTTAAAACTGATTTTGAAGTTCTGGTCATTGCAGTGCCCCACAGTCATGTGAACAAAATTCAGGTGCTTAGCAACCAACTTGCATTAATGCTTGGTGCAGTGTAATAATGCAGTGTACCATGCTCAAATCATTGCCTTTTGCGATTTTTCCTCCCAGTTTTCCACAAGCAAAGTCAATAAGGAAGAGAGCAGGGAAGGTTGGAACTTGCTCGGTTAAGTCTCTCTCCCTCCCCACCAGCCTTACTTTACTTGCATGCATCCTGTGCCCTTCTTCCCTAGCCTCCTTACACTCACACATGTCCATTTCTTGCGTCTTCTTTTCCTGATCTTCGTATGCTTATTCACTCATACACGTTTATTCTTATACCTATTATCTTGCAAACAATTGACAAATCCAATAAATTAAATAAATAAATGAAGGTACCCCATGTCATCCCTGTGCTTGCATATACCCCCTTTCTCTCTTTCCCTAACCTCCCTGTGCTCACACACATGCATACCCGCCACATCCTCCTTCCTGGTCCTCCTTGCACTCCACACATCCATTCCCCAACTTTCCTGAGCTTACAAACATATAAGTTTTACAACCACATTTTCAACTGCAACACCAATCCTGGTCCGAACTTCAGTTGTAACTTGATAACTCCCTGTAACGTAGAATTTAGAAATTACATGTACAGATCCTTATTCATACAGCTAGCTCTCCCTTAACAATAATAATTGGACTGGAATTTTCATTGCTAAGCAATGCTATTGTAAAGAACAACATCACATGACTCTATTGCTTAGTGATTGAAAACCCATCAGTCTGCCATCATGGTCATGGAATAAGTGGTCATTGACTGAAGCTTAGCTATACTCATTATTTTAAAATACAAACATCAATCAGCATATTTTGAGAATAGTTACCAAATGACTGATGTCCATGGAGATTCTCAGTCATCCAGGTCATGGTTGTCCCAAAGGCAACTGGACTTTGTTTTTCCTTGAAGATGTTTCGTTTCTCATCCAAGAAGCTTCCTTAGAACTTCTTCCCTTTAGATGACAAGCGAAACGTCTTCAAGGGAAAACAAAGTCCAGTTGCCTTTTGAAAAAGTATCTTTGGGACATAAAATGACTTAGTTTTTCTAGGATTCAGATGACATCCTTTCCCCACCTTATATTGAAATATTTTAATTTTTTGAACTCATATTTTTCTGAACGTTTATACTAAGAGATATGATGTAAAGGAGGGAAACTTGTGGTATTTCATATTACAGAAACCCCATTATAATGAGAGGTGTATATATATTACTCTTAACATAGCTTATAGGTTTATCAGAAATTTTTCACAGTGGGTTCTCCCATTCATAGATTCACAATAAGAAAAGACATGTATAGGACAATACAAACTTCAGATTTAATCTTCAAGAATTGCTTTAGAAGAGGGATGTCAAACTGGCGGCCTGTGGGCCGGATGCATCACATGCAGGCCACGCCCACCCCAGCTCCGCAAAGACAAAAAACATCACAATACATCACGTGATGCAATTGAATTTAACACCCATATATGAAGATGCATGTATCACCTGCCTCACATGTATTCCATCCCCCTGCCATCAGAACTGATGAAGCTTCTTAGATGTGAAGCGAAATGTTTTCTTTTTCTTCCTTAAAAGAAAAAGTCCAGTTGTCTTTTGAAGAAAAAAAATCATCTTTGAGACATCTGTCTCACAGCGGCTGCATGATTTCGGGAAAAGATAAAGCTGTTTGAAGATGTTCTAGATGAGTACTTCAAGTGCAGTCCAAAGTTTTTTGTACAGATTAAATCCAAATTGTGACAGCTCATAACATACTGTACAAGTCTGTAGGATATCATTTAAGGACATTCTAGATTCCTTGCCAGGGAGGAAAGAATAGTAAGTGTAGAAGTGATGTCAACCTGCATGATATATGAATATTCAATATCCAAAATACAAAAATCTGATCCCTTGTTTTCTTGCCAAGTAAACCCTACAAAGTTCAAGTGTGACAGATTTAATTATTAAAAATAGTTTTATAACAAGTGTGTAAACTTTCTCAGTATTTGCCTGCCTTGAGTGCAGGTTTCAAATTTCACATGTTACCCAGGTTGCCTAACATTGCTTCTGACAAATTAATCCTGATACTTACTTATATTACCCATTCTTATGAGAAGAGCCATAAACTTGTTTTAGATTACCCAAACAGAAATACGCATATCGGAAATAGGAAAAGAATCTTGGGAAAATACACAAACCAAGATGAATACAAGTATAATAGTTTCTATGCTAATAGATTCTAAGCCAAGTTGGGAAAATGGAATTAAAAACTAACAATAAAAGCAAACATAAATAAAGTGGGTATTATAGAAAGATCTCCAAAAATGACCAGAGTGGGTGATGTTATTCTTTAAATGATAATGAAACAATAGAATCAGTATTGGAGATAATATCAAGTCCATAAATTAATTTAGAATTTTATTTTTCTACCCCTCTTGAGATTGCCTGCCTAATTTTATTTTCAGCTTGATACAGATTGATTCTATATTCTTATTGTCATTCTCCATTATATATTTCCTATAATATTTATATCCTGTTCTCGTTATTAAGATACTGGCTGATTCCAGCAGTGTCAGGACCAAGCCAGACGACATCAAAATAAATAGTTATCTCACAATGGCATGTTTAACATAAATCAAGCATATACAGGGCAGAAGGCCAAGCCTTCAGGGTAAATAGCATAGTACAGTAACACACCGCTCCACTCATAATTAAAGTGGAGTTTCAAGAAGATGATATAGCCTTGATGTTAAAGAACACATTGTTATTACATATATATCATTTGTCTAATTGGTGCCACCTAGGATTGTTCATAATTCCTTATAACATAGGATAAATATTACCAGTGCCCCTAAAATTCCAGAATGCTGTTCCATAAGATTCTAATTAACAATAGCATTAAATTATAAATAATCAATGATTATTGATGTGATGCTAGACATCAGATTCAGCACGAAGGAGGAGATTTATTGCTACTATAAAAGAAAGCTTCTTGACTGAGCAATCCTGCAATAGGAAAAACAGTCATTACAAACCAGGTCTAGGAAATATTATCTTGATAACGTAAGAATCTGTCTAAAATATATATGGAGCCTGCTTGTCTCTGGAAGTGGAACTATCTCTATCCATTGGACCAGATGGACTATGTGCCTATTTCTTAAAAAAAAAACTTTCCACCACCCTAGCAGAACCTCTGAGCATAATTTTTGATAAATATTTCAGGACCAGCTCCCTACCCAACCTATGGTCACCAGCCACGGCCATCCCTATCTTCAAAAAGGGAGACCCCAGTCTAGTTGAAAATTATAGATCAATCTCTTTATGTTGCGTCATCTGCAAAGTTTTTATTTTTTATTTTTTTATTTATTTCGTAAAGTATATATTAGAAAACAGATGCAAGTATAGCAGGAGTGAAATCTAAAAATTTTCCCTACCGGTTCTGTGGGTGTGGCTTATTTTGTGGGCATGGCTTGGAGGTCAG